>RJWK010002112.1:0-29141 GCA_004363435.1 Platanista minor
AGATGCAGACGTAGAGAATGGACTTGAGGACACAGGGAGGGGGAAGGGTAAGCTGGGACGAAGTAAGAGAGTAGCGTTGACGTATATACACTACCAAATGTAAAATAGATAGCTAGTAGGAAGCAGCCACATAGCACAGGGAGATCAGCTCGGTGCTTTGTGACCACCTAGAGGGGTGGGGTAGGGAGGGTGGGAGGGAGACGCAAGAGGGAGGAGAAATGGGGATATACGTATATGTATAGCTGATTCACTTTGTTATACAGCAGAAACTAATACACCATTGTAAAGCAATTATACTCCAACAGAGAGGTTAAAAAAAAATGTTGATCAGAAAAAAATTTTTACCAAAAAAAGTAAATAAGTAAATAAAGTGAATAAATAAAAAATATATATATAAATCCGTATATATAAATCCAAATTAAATATATATATATATATATATATATATATATATATATATATATATATATATATCCATCTTAGCCCACAGGTGGTACAAAAACAGGTGATGGGATGGATTTACCCACAAGTCTTAGTATGCTGACCAAATGATTACTTGAGCTTTCTCATTGTCTTCAGAATCAAAGCAAGGTTGGTCTTGTCCAGCTGTTCTATAGTTGAAATGTGCTAGAAGAGAGTCTATTCCACCCCAAATCATCTTGCTTAGCTAACGTGTGATGCCTTTAACTCTTTAAGTAGTGGAAACAAGATGCATCAACATTGAGAGGTCATATAGAACAGGAACAGAGAACAAAGATTGGAATCCAGGCTCTCTCGCTAATGGGCTATGTGACCTTAAGCATAACTTAAACCTCTTTCCTCATCTATAAAAATGGAAATAATAGCACATACACAGTTCTCTGTTATGTGCAGTTATGGATTCTTCTACCCTTGAAGTTCAAAACCCATTCTTTTCAACATTAACTACAACCTGCTTTACTTTCCTGTCCCCAGTTTAAGCTTCGTCCATGTTCCACTCATGCAAACGCTTGTGAGAATTCACCAGGTTCACCTTCCTCAGTGTCCTTGGCTCTTTAGTTATGGGTCTTGAAAGGTCACCTCCCACTTTTGGCATAACTACATAGTTCTGTTTGCTCTAAATCATAGCAACTAGAGAGAATGCAAATTAGAATACAGTTTGACAATGTGTGTCAAGTACCTTTAAATGCTCTTAAAAGTGTTTTCATCCAGTATTTTCAATTCAAGGAATCTATCCTAAAGTAACAATCTGAAATACAAACCAAGATTTATGCACAAAGGGTACCATCAACGCATAAGACATAATAACAACAACAAAAGGATTTTGAAAAAAATTCTCCATGTAGGGGGGAAAGAAATATATTTTTTAACTCTTTACATGTTTCCCATGGGATTATGTATCATATATATTATGTATATTATATTATGTATGTAATCTCATGCATGTGAGAACACCTAAAGCATCAATCCTACTTTAATGCCAATTTGGAGGTGTATCATAGGTTTCCAGAATAATGGTGGGATCCATGGACCTTACCTCATTATATGTATTGGAAAGCCAATTTGACTCACAGTGAAACAATCTGTAATACAAGAAGGCACTTTGTATCAAGGGTGTCTTGTTGTAAATTATAATATTCCTCTCAAAAATTATTTGACCACCTCACCCATAAAAGATAGAGCCTCAGATTTTATTCAACTGTTCCCATGCAATTAGGACACAGCACCACACCAACCACCAGCTTCTTCTCTGAGAAGCTTACTGTCTCCCCACATATGCCTGGGGATGAATGACACTAGTCAGGATTTAATCGGACAACCTCAAACCACATTTGGAAGTTCACTCCACACCACCCAGATCTGTGTTGGAGTATAGACAATTTTTGGCCCAAGAAACAAAAATAATAGCGTTAGCATGAACTGAGATGGGGAAGGCTGCAGTGGAGTAGGATTGGAGAAGTGACAATTTAGAATTCAGTTTTAGCCATGCTAAATTCGAGAAATCAAGTGGAAACCTTGAGTAGGCAGGCAGCAATGTGAGTTTGGAACTCAAAAGAGAGGTCCGGCCTAGAGCACTCATCAGTTTGGGAATTGTCGGTACACAGATGATGTTTAAGCCCATGGGACAAAATGGCGCCGCTAAAGGCGCAGATAGAGAACACAGAGGTCCAAGGAAGGAACCTTCCGGCACCTGCCATCAGGAAGTCAGGTAGGTGAGGAAGAAGCAGTCAAAGAAACTAGGAATGAGCAGCTCATGGTAGGAGGAAAACCAAGGGTGTAAACTATGTAAAACATGAAAAAATTGGGACTTCCCTGGCAGTCCAGTGGTTAAGACTCTGTGCTTCCAAGGCAGGGTGCAGGGGTTTGATCCCTGCTCAGGGAACTAAGATCCCACATGCCGAGTAGCCAAAAAAAAAAGACATGAAAAAAGCATTTCAAGGAGCCATCCACTGTGTCAAAAGCTGTTGATAGCTCAGCAGTGACAAAAATATCTCACAACAGCTGCAGACTAGTTGGTTCAAGTGACTGAAGCCAACCATCACATCTAAAAGCCTAAATCTAGGCTATTTTATACTTGATGTTGAACTTCCTTATTCCCATTCTCACTCTTGGTGATTCAATGAAGTCCTCTCCCTGTAAACGTTTGGTTCAATTTTTAAATGTGTTCAGTATCAACCCAAACACCCAGAGTGATGAACAGAGAATAAAGATAAGTTGCCTGACACCGAAAAGATCCAGATATTCTTCAGACTCTGACGTGAGAAGGCGGAAAAGCACGGGAGTTCCAAACCACTTATTGAAAAATGTCCTCTTTGCTTACGTGGTGAGCAGCCACTTGATGGTGAACTGACTCTCATTTGGGAAGACATTACCGTGCATTTCAGTAGGATTATTCTTCAAAGTGACATTAATATCTATCATCCAAGAAGAGATTTTTGAGAAATGCCCTGGGCATTGAACCGTCTCCCTCCTTTCATGCTCCACGAGTTTCTCCTTCCTTCTCTCCTATCCCCAGAAAGTCTTTTCCCAACCCAGCTTAAGGAGCACGGTTCTGCCACCTTGACAAAAATATTCCATTACCTTTAGGTGACCTTTCTCTGAGACTTGGAAATGGAGTGTTTCAACGATAGGTCAGGCACTGGATGACTTCACTGGTGCTCCCTGAAAGACAGAGCTGATGAATGGCATTTGAACCCTGTTTCCCTAATCCTTCAGGCAGAATTAGAGACTCTCCATAAGGGTAATCCCTAATGATTCATGATGCCTGCTTCAGCACGGTCACACATCATATAAATACAAATTGACAGTGTGTGCACACTGGCCCCATGGTGGTATTTACTTAAAATCCTCTCAAGTACACTCCCAGTGGCTACAGTGGGGACAGCTCTGTAAGCCTGGCAAACAGAGGCACCCACTCGTCCTGTCCGGCCACTAGATTGACAGGAACATTTTGAATATTCAGCTCCGTTTCTGTGCCACCTGGCACTTATCTGTCCTTTGGTCAGGCAATGGGTTTGTTAGTTGATTGCAAGGATACTCCTTTAAAAATCAGACACAAAGATGGTAAGCTGACACCTTGGGATAACCCCCTTGGCTGTCCTGAAGTTTAGAGGGTGAAACAAAAAATCGAGGTTATGGAATAATAATTGAGGTGGGAAAGAGATGGGTGACAAATAACATGCTAAGAAATAGCTAGAGATACTTAACAGCACTAATAATGCACTAAGTACTGAAAATGTAAAGAGAAAAACTCATGTAGAGTTCCCTCCAAGAAAACATTTAAATCTGTTATGTTCCAAAAGAATTCTTGATAGACAATAATGAAAAACGAACAGGCAGATACCAACTGTTATTGATTTGTGTTTTCAACACTGGCAACCCCACTGCTTCAAAGAAAATGTCAAAAACAGAAACACTTTTCACTGAGAGCAATGTGAAGGTCATCCACGCAGTAGCATCCTGACTGCTGACCCTGGACTCTGGAGGAAAGAATTCGAAGCAGGATATGGAAAAGGGTAGAATTCATGTAAATAAAAGCAGAACGAACTCAGAACTGCCTCAATACAAGCTTTTACGTGGGCTTCTTTGGTGGTTAAATGTGGTGTGAAATAATCTTTTTAATGGTCCTGGGGAGCCTTGATTTCCATTGTGTGTAAGCCCATTATGTGTTTACTTGAAAGGACTCCCCTACTCCTTTTTGGCTTTCTCTGACTTTCACCCTAATGCTTCCCTCTTTCTTGTCCAGAGCATGAAGCAGCACCCTTTGGAGATTAGGAAGGAAAGAAAACACCACCGGAGCCGGTAAAGAGCTGGCAAGGCTCCAGGCAAAAGACCTGCAAGAAGGAAGTGACATTATTCAAGTCACCTCTTTTACCCCATCGCCCATGACCTTCTGGATTTTTACAGTAGGCACGGTGTTGTTTTATACTATTACTAGTTGGTAATCAATTCCCTTTTAACATTTGGATAACCCCTTTGGCTTATACACCCTATCCTGCAGTTTAGAAGGTGGAACAACAACTAAACAAAGCTATGGGATAGGAACATTGGTGGGGAAGGATGAGTTACCAATAACATGATAAGAGGGTCATTGAGGGAGTTCCCTGGTGGTCCAGTGGTTAGGACTCGGCGCTTTCACTGCCAGTGGCCCCGGGTTCAATCCCCTGTTGGGGAACTAAGATCCCGCAAGCCGCACGGCATGGCTAAAAGAAGAGGGTCATTGAAAGTCAAGAGCAAAAACTCTAAGAAAACCCTAATACATGGTGTTGATATCAAACCACATCACGGCTCTACAATGTGTTTACTGTGTCCTAAGAGATGCATAAACAATCTTCTGAGTGACGCTAACAATCAAGGCACTCCCGTGTTCCTATTGGTTGGATTTGTTTATGGTTCGATTGGTCTGAAGGTGCCCAATCATAAGATTATAGGTTATAGCAACTCTACTCACAGGAAGAGTGACCAAAATCTTAGATTTTATACCACACATAAGAATTTTACCTTTTCTAATTGAGTATCTTACAATATCTAGTCGAACAGAGCCTACAGATAAAATATACCAAAAACACAGTGTCTTTCTCTATAAAAAAAAAAACAAATCTTTAAGCAAATGAGAAGACAAGCCACAGACTGGGAGAAAACATTGGCCAAAAACTCTTAAAATTAACAGTAAGACAACAAACAACCTAATTTAAAAAAATGGGACAAAGACCTTAACAGACACCTCACCAAAGAAAAGACAAATAAACATATGAAAAGATGCTCCACACTGTATGTTATCAGGGAAATGCAAATTAATACAATGAGATACCATCACACGCCTTTAGAACAGCCAAAATCTGGAACACGGACAACACCAAATGCTGGTGAGGGTGTAGAATAACAGAAACTCTGATTCATTGCTGGTAAGAATGAAAAATGGTGCAGTCACTTTGGGAGACGCTGAGGCAGTTTCTTACATAACTAAACATACTCTTACCTTATGATCCAGCAATTATGTTCCTTGGTATTTGCCCAAAGGAGTTGAAAACTTATGTCCCCACAAAACCTGCACATGAATATAACAGCAGTTTTATTCATGACTGCCAATACTTGGAAGCAACCAAGATGTCCTTCGGTAGGTGAATGGATAAATAAACAATGGTGCGTCCAGACAACGGAATATTATTCACTAAATATTTACGTTTGATTGACTGAGAAGGACTCCAAGGGACCAAAGACAGGTGAGTAAAAGATGGTGTCATGAAAAATTTATCTGTGATGGTCTCCCTCTTTCTCCTTTAAGTTATAAAGTGTGAGTTCAAGTTCGTGAAGTTCCCTAGGGAGCCCCGAATGCAGATGAGGATGTGCCAGAGGTGGGCAAAGGGCTGTAAGATTTGGAAGGAATAAAAGTGAGCATAACTAAAGACAGTGAGACCCAGAAATTTAATTGCCCGCTGCAGAGACCAGAGAGTAGAAAAGCTAAACCAACAAGCTTCCTGCATCTTTGCCCACCATGAACGAGATAACCAAGGGAAAAGGGGCATTGGGCTGGCAGAGGGAATTTTGGCTTCCATGTGCCATTTCCTGACTTTATATTAATTTTGCATTCCTTTTCTTTCTCCCCCAGTAAGTGTTTCTAACAGGGCGACTAACAAGAGAATTGAGTAAGCCACACCATCCCGAACCTCAGATAGACCTAAAGTCACTGGGAAAAGAAAGGGAACAGGGCAGGGAGGTTTTCAACACTGAAAACACAGAAGCAACAAAAAATACTTAAGTCAGTGTTTTTCTGACTAGGATGTAGCTTAGCCAGGAAATCATCTTGTTGGATGATTTTGAGGCAGAATAGGCAAATTTGGCCACTTCAAAGCTTTTTAATAGTTTGAAACTTTGAGTGTGTTTTGGAAAAGCACCAATTTGCCACCATTCTTAAAGTGCCCATCACAGCATTCCATAATTTAATTATAGTCCTTCACCCCTAGTCATTTGGGTATTTATTCTTCAAGCAGGTAAACCGTGATACTTGGAAGAACAGAGTAATTTGCAGTCAAATAGAAGAGGACAAATAATTAAACAGCATTTCAAAAGTACAAGAAAAAAATGCCACCACAGCAGTTCAGATGCTGTTTTCCTTCTTATATATCATGGACCATGAGTCAACCCAGCCGGAATATTATTAGAGGTTGACCTGAATTCTGGCATAATTACATGCATAAAAATTTGGATTTCAGCCCAATGTATAAGTTTACCCTTCTTACTGCAGCTGCTGCCTTTCAAGTGCTGGGAGATCTTTAATTCCCAATCGCGAGACATTGCTGGCAGGACCTGAGGCTTGTTGAAGTCATCTTTGCAGTCAGACCTGATTAAACACAGCCTGGGTGGGAAGGACTAGGCTACCCCGGAGAGAGGTCTGCACCTGCCAGCACCCTTTGTTGCAAGCTATAGACCCACTCTGACTGGTCTGAGCAGAAAATTTATTAAAAGCTGTTAGGTAGTTCACGGAAGCTCCGGAAGCCCAGAGAACCAGGCATGAAAGGTATCCAGCCAAGAGCAGTCCCCAAATGCTGCAGGAACACTCCCAGGACACTGGGACCTCCACGGAGGCCAGCTTCCCATCATCGGCTCGGCCTCTGGGGACCCAGTGTCTCCACCACCCAGTGCCCCCCCCCAAAAAAAATGGGTTCTGTGCTGCTGCATCTCCAGCCCCCAGAAGTTCTCTTCTAAATCTTAGTCTCCCGTTGGGCCATCTGACTGAAGAAACCCAAGCCAAAAAGGGAGCCAAGGCGACAACTTCTGACTCTACCTTGGAGAGACAGAACCCATAACGTGGGAAATAATGTTAGGGTTAAAAAGAAATTAGCTGGGCTTCGCTGGTGGCGCAGTGGTTGAGAGTCCGTCTGCCGATGCAGGGGACACGGATTCGTGCCCTGGTCCGGGAAGATCCCACATGCCGCGGAGCGGCTGGGCCCGTGAGCCATGGCCGCTGAGCCTGCGCGTCCGGAGCCAGTGCTCCGCAACGGGAGAGGCCACAACAGTGAGAGGCCCGCGTACCACACACACAAAAAAAGAAATTAGCTATCGAGCCACAGGAAGACACGGAGAGGTGGGCACATTTTCAGTCTTACAAATTCGTAGTAACATTGTGAACAAGTGAACATCAGGATCCTTCTATCCCTCTGGAACTTTCATTGACACTCATCTGTTCAAATAGTCTTTCTTTCTCGTGAGAATGTAAGTTGCTAGTGGGAAGGAATCTCTTTCCATTTTGTTTGTGGATGCAGCCAAAGCAAATAAAATAGACCTTAGCACAGAGTAGGTGCTCAATAAGCATCTGCTGAACAAATGAATTTGTTTAACTCATATTTACTTCATGTCTATTAGACATCAAGGATATAAAAGTAACAAGACAGAGCCAGAATTCAACCTGCTCTCGGCAGCTACTGACCCAGGTCTGCCGGGAAGGACAGCAATGATGGTACCTATGATAGGCGCTTTGACAGAGGAAGAATGTGGTAGAGAGTTTAGAAGAAGTCTTTACTCTGGTTTTGGGAAGAGAGTATCTGGAAGGACACCCTAGAGGATGAGCCTGACTTAGCCAGCAAAGCACAGGACAGGAAGGCTCCTGGGGTAGACAAAAGGAAGGAGAATGTCCAGGCCAATGGGTGGCATGTACAAAAGCTTGGACATAAGAGAGTCCGGGATTTCAAGTAGCTCAGTACAGACATCTTTGGGTTATAATTAGGCTTTGGGTTTCCACTCACAAGGTCACACAGAGGACAAGCAGGGAAAAGAAAGTCAAGTTGCAGTGGAAAACCAAAAATTAGCATTAAGTTCTTTTTAAAAACCCTGCTTGGCAAAAAGTTGTCATTTTCAGCAAATTGGTGATGGACAGCGTCACCTTTACCTAGAACAGTGATGGGCAGTGTTATCTTTAGCTCACTGGAACTTGGAAGCATTGGAACTTGCTGCCCATCACACACAAGGGCACTCTGAGATCAAAAGTGGTTCTTAAATAAGAAAACAAATAACCCAGTTTTTGAAATGAGCAATAGATCTGCACAGACACCTCATCAAAGAAGACATACAGGTGGAAAATAAGTGTATGGGAAGATGTTCAACATCATATGTTATCAAAGGAACTCAAATGAAAACAACAATGAAATGCCACTATATACTTATCAAAATGGCCCAAATCTGGAACACTGACAACACCAAACACTGACAAGGATGTGGAGCAATGGGAACTCTCACTCATGGCTGGTAGGAATGCAAAATTGTGCAGCCACTTTGGAAGACAAATTGGCAGTGTCTAACAAACCTAAACATACTCTTACCATACGATCCAGCAGTCACACTCCTTTGACATTTACCAAAGGAGTTGAAAATTTATGTCTACACAAAAACCTACATGTGGATGTTTATGGCAGCTTTACTCCTAATTGCCAAAACTTGGAAGCAACCAAAATGTCCATCAGTTGGTGAATAGGTAAACAAACTGTGTTACATCCAGGCAATGGAATATTATCCAGCACTAAAAGGAAATGAACTATCAAGTCACAAAAAGACATGGAGGAAACTTAAGTGCATATTACTAGGTAAAGAAAGTCTGTCCGAAAAGGTTACATACCATATGATTCCAACCCTATGACATTCTAGAAATAGCAAAACTATAGAGACAGTAAAAAGATCAACGGTTGTCAGGGGTTGGGGGGAGAGTGGGGTGACAGGTGGAGCACACAAGACTTTTAGGGAAGTGAAACGACTATAAGATATTATAATTGTGGACACATGTCATTATACAGTTGTCAAAACCCATAGAATGTACAACACCAAGAGTGAACCCTGATGTAAACTCTGGGGAAAAAGTAGTTCTTAATTCATTCTTTCACTTTCATTCATTCAACAGCTATGAAGACAACCATACAATCTCATAAAGCAGTGTGGCTCATCATATTTAATTCATGCCCCTTTTGATACCCTGATTTTAAAAGTTCAAACAAATTTCATATCACAAATAAAAATAAAATGAAGTGATGGCTATTTTGAATATGTTATTTTGAACAACCGCAGGCCTGGTCCAGCAGCGATTCTAATACACGCACCCTTCTCAGGAGCATCCACTACCCCTACCCTGCCAAGCCCCACCCCCATCCCTGCCCCAGCGTGATCATCGCTGTGACACAGAAAGTCTGTATCAGCTCTTGTGAAAGGCAGTGTATAATAAGAGCTATAAGAAATGTACAAATAGGGAATTATTCTGAAAACAGGACCATCCTCAACTGGAACTAGTAAGTGGCATCTAGGGTTGGAATTGAAGGATGGGTAGGATTTCAAGAGCAGAAATGTAGAAAAAAAACACCCATAAAAAGAAAGAGGCCTCAGAGAAAGCACAGTGATGAGTAATCACAGGTCATAGATGAGAAAGCTGCATTGTCTAGTCTGACTAGAACAGACTACTTATGTCAACACCCAGCACGGTGTCCTACACAAAGTAAGAACTCACTAAATATTTGTTGATAAATAAATGAATTTTGTCAGAGTCTGAAAGGAGAAAACTAGATTTCTACAAGAGAGTAAAGAGCTTTAAATAGGGCAAAAACAGGTGGATTTTATTCTGATTATAATAGGAATTTATAGAAAATTTTTTCATTTTTTAGGAATTTATAGGTTTTGGAACAGGGATTGAACATGATCAGATCTGTGTGCTTTAGAAATGTTTTGTAGCCACTATCTATGGGATAGAGAAAATCCTCATGAAAGGACAGTAGACAGAAGTCTGTGAAGTGATCCAGGTGTAAGCATAACTGAAAGTTTGCACTGTCTTTTATATGTAACTTCCTTACAAAATTGTTGTCTTAAAAGTCTTTCATGAGACAATATGGAGAGAAAGAATATAATTACATATAATTTAAATACATTTCTTTTTTCACTGTTATGTGTAGATTCATTATTATTATACCTCGCTTCCCAATTTCAAAAATAATACATGTTTATTATGGAAAATGTATAAGATATCAAAGACTACTTTAACCTTATGAAATTTTATCACACATAGAAAAGGCATACATATTGGTTATATCTTTACAATCTATATTCTGTGTATGACATATACATACATGCACACACATAGTCAGATCAATTTCCTCATAACTTTTATAATCTGTATTTTTTCTCTTTAAAAGTAAATATTTTTTAACTTTTTAATTAAAATTTTACATTTTAAATTTTAAAACTTTAACTTTTTATAATTATAAAAGTAATAAATGCTTATAAAAACAAAAATAGTGAAAACTGTAAAGAAGAAAAATAAAACCATCTACAATCCCACCACCAAATGAAAGCGGCTGCTGTCAACATTTTGTTTTAGTACCTAGGTTTTTCTCCCTCTTTTGGTATAAGTAGATTAGACTACATAGATAGATGGTAGATATATAGATGCATAGATAATCGATAGATAAACGGACTCATCCATTTATCTAAGATAGATAGATATTTTTTTAATTTATTTATTTATCTTGGTTGCGTTGGGTCTTGGTTGCTGCACGCGGGCTTTCCCTAGTTGCAGCGAGCGGCGGCTACTCTTTGTTGCAGTGCACAGGCTTCTCATTGCGGTGGCTTCTGTTGTTGTGGAGCATGGGCTATAGGCGCACGGGCTTCAGTAGTTGTGGCACGTGGGCTCACTAGTTGTGGCTCGTGGGCTCAAGAGCGCAGGCTCAGTAGTTGTGGCGCACAGGCTTAGTTGCTCCGCAGCATGTGGGATCTTCCTGGACCAGGGCTTGAACCCGTGTCCTCTGCATTGGTAGGTAAATTCTTAATCACTGTGCCACCAGGGAAGTCCCAATAAATAGATTTTTAAGGTGATAATACCATTTACTCTTTTGTAATATTTTTAATCTAACAGTATAATAAAATGGACATTCTCCATGTTGTTAAATACTCTTTTACATGATTTTTAAATGACTGCACACAATTTCATCATACAATTGTTCCATCGTTTCCTTAACAATTCCTCTATTGTTGTATGTAGGCAGTTTGCAATTTTTTATTGTTATAAACAACTCAGTAGTGAACATTATTGTCAACTGCTGTTTGCTCAAATTCAAGTTTCTTAGGATAAACCCATGAAGGTAAAATTGTGCAGTCAAAGAGTTTAGCTCTACCCTTGTGGCTCCTTTAAAAACTCTTAAGTTCAGTAATACATGCCGTCTCTTAAATGCCATACTTCAGATTTATTTTTGAGATCATTTCTGTTTTCTAAATAGGCAAATTGATTCACTCTTCTTCAGAATACTGAGAAGATAATACAGTGGAATACTGCTCAGCCAAAAAAAAAAAGAATGAAATTTTGCCATTTGCAACAATATGCATGGACTTGGAGGGCACTATGATAAGTGAAACAAGTCAGACAGAGAAAGACAAATACTATATGTTGTCACCTATATATGGAACCAAAAAAATACAACAAACTAGTGAATATAACAAAAAAGAAACAGACTCACAGGTATAGAGAACAAACCAGTGGTTACCAGCGGGGAGAGGAAAGCGGGGGAGTGGCAAGATAGGGGTAGGGGAGTAAGAGGTACAAACTATTAGGTATAAAACAAGCTATAAGCATATATTGTACAATATGGGGAATATAGTCAAATTTTTATAATAATTGTAAATGGAATATAACCTTTAAAAGTTATTCATCACTATATTGTACACCTATAACATAGGATATTGTACATCAACTATGCTTCAATATAAAAAATAAATTAAAAAAATTTTAAGAATACTGAGAAGATATTAAATGATGCAAAACCAAAAGCCACATCTCTGTTAGCTCATTCGCTCGCTCCTTAAACCCATGTCAGTAGTGCCCAAGCCTTCTTCTGTTCTGTGTCTTTTAATCTTCTAATAATCTCTGCTTTTAAATGTTTACGCATTGGAGAGAAAAAGAAAGATAGAGTACGTGTGTATGCACGTGTGCATGCTCAGTCACAAGTGATTATTGTGTGAACATCCTACGCCTTCCTTAGTCCAATGGGTGATGTAACTTATTAGCATTAACTACATTTATCCCATTTGGCGAGTCTGAAACACTGGTTTTATATACACTCATCATGGGCTGTATAACAACGGTTATCAAGAATACCTAGTCACCACAGAGTACAAATACTAACAAAACGAGGATGCCAATTATTTGCATTGCTAAACAGCATTTATTTCACACATATACAAAAATCAACTAAATATAATGTTGGAACATGTGTTGAATAGTAACACACAAATGTCACTTTAAATATTCAATAAGGGCTTCCCTGGTGGCGCAGTGGTTGAGAGTCTGCCTGCCGACGCGGGGGACGCGGGTTCGTGTCCCGGTCCGGAAAAGTCCCACATGCCGCGGAGCGGCTGGGCCCGTGAGCCATGGCCGCTGAGCCTGCGCATCCGGAGCCTGTGCTCCGCAACGGGAGAGGCCACAACAGTGAGAGGCCCACGTACCGCAACAAAAACAAAACAAGACAAAACAAAAAAATTCAATGAGATGATATTAAATAGTCATTAAGTCAGTAGTGACCAGTCCTGGTCCCATGCATCCAAGCCCAACTGGCTCTCCAAACTTCTTCTGGAAGATTCTACCACTGGACAAAGCCAGGGTCTTATCCTTAGATGTTATCCTCACGTCTAAAACAGTAAAAGAGACCGGAATCTCTGTGCCTTGAAAGAAGAAAATTGGGACCAAAAAAGTATCTTCCTAGACAAAGGTTGGGGCAATGGAAGTGAGAAATTTCACTCAAGTTCAAAGTAACCATCATGTTAAAACTGATAAGGGAAGACTACAGGCATCTCCAAATCTGTATGTAAACAGAGGTCAAATAAAGTAGAAAAACTCATATTTTAATTCTAAATGAAGAATTCTGGCATTGCTCTTTGTAAGACCACAAGCTTGCATTTAACACTCCTGCCACCCCACCACTTCCAGAGCAAAACTTAAAAGGGTGCAAAAAAAACAAAACAAAACCTCAGTAATTGAGATAAAGAACATTTTAATAAAATACTGTAACCAAAATATGACAAAAATCATAATATTTATGATGTTAAAATATGAAACATTTTAATACAGGATCATTTCTTTTTTAATTTTTTTTCCATAGTGCACTAATTCTTTATCTCAATCCCTGGGTTTGTGCCCAAGGCAAGTGCTTCGTTCCCCTCACCCCGGTCCCAACCCTAAGGGAAACCGAGTCTCAGGTGCAGTTTAAAATCTAGTCAGGCCCAGCCAAAGAGGAAGAGGGTGGGGAAAGCAGCCTTTTCCTACAGCCCTCGGATGTCTCAGGCATAGAAACTTCCTCCCCACATCAAAGGAGACTGCAGCTGCCCAAATTTAACAAATAAAAATACAGGACGCCCAATCCAATGTGCATTTCAGATACACAAGGAATGTCTTTTAGTATAAGTATGTCCCATGCAATATTTGGGACATACTTATACTATTTTTAAAAACTCATTGTTTATCTGAAATTCAAACCTAACTGGGCATCCTGTATTCTGTCTGGCAGCCCTCCCTCCATGCCACTCCCACCCCTGCCCCAGGAAGTCTCCCTTAACCCCAGGCAAGAGTTTCTATCTTCCCTGAGAGAGACGGTCACTCTGAAGCCCCATAGCAAGAACAAAAGAAACAAAAACAACAAACCAACTGAAAGCCAGCCCAACACGGAAAGCACGTTATTGTACATTTGCTGACAGAGACAAGGGAGATTTCCAACATAAACAAGGAAATTTAATCTCATTTGCAAAAGCTTCCCCTGTGCTAATTTGTTAACGGCTCATGTAGTGACACAAAATCAAATGCATTTTATTGAGCTTCTTTTTTCTTATATGATGCAAATCAAAGCAATCCCTGCTAGTAAGTGCAACTAGAGAGACCAGAAATGGTGCATTTTCCCTGCTGGTGGGAATGTGAATTGGTACAGCCACTATGGAGAACAGTATGGAGGTTCCTTAAAAAACTACAAATAGAACTACCATATGACCCAGCAATCCCTCTACTGGGCATATACCCTGAGAAAACCATAATTCAAAAAGAGTCATGTGCCAAAATGTTCATTGCAGCTCTATTTACAATAGCCAGGAGATGGAAACAACCTAAGTATCCATCATCGGATGAATGGATAAAGAAGATGTGGCACATATATACAATGGAATATTACTCAGCCATGAAAAGAAACGAAATGGAGTTATTTGTCGTGAGGTGGATGGACCTAGAGTCTGTCATACAGAGTGAAGTAAGTCAGAAAGAGAAAGACAAATACCGTATGCTAACACATATATATGGAATCTAAGAAAAAATGAAATGTCGTGAAGAACCTAGGGGCAAGACGGGAATAAAGAGACAGACCTACTAGAGAATGGACTTGAAGATATGGGGAGGGGGAGGGGGAGGGGTAAGCTGTGATAAAGTGAGAGAGTGGCATGGACATATGTACACTACCAAATGTAAAATAGATAGCTAGTGGGAAGCAGCTGCATAGCACAGGGAGATCAGCTCGGTGCTTTGTGATCACCTGGATGGGTGGGATGGGGAGGGTGAGAGGGAGGGAGACGCAAGAGGGAGGAGATATGGGAACATATGTGTATGTATAATTGATTCACTTTGTTATAAAAGCAGAAACTAACACCATTGTAAAGCAATTATACTCCAATAAAGATGAAAAAAAAAAAGTGAAAAGATTTAAAAAAAAACAAAAAACAATAAATCTAACTTTAAACAAACAAACAAAAAAGGAAATGGTGCATTTTCCGAACTGGTCAGGTCAATCAAACTCAGCTTCTTTTTCCCAACCAAATGGATCGTCTGGCCAACCAACTTCCTGAGCCTTTTCAACCAAAGTTTGCGCATTTGTCATAGTTGTGAGGCTGTGGATGACTTCAGCCCCAATGTGAGTTTGCCTGTTAATGTTCCTTTTTGCCCTCTTCAGTCCATTCTCTGCCTCCCAGGTAGGAGGCAAGAGAATCCAAAGCCCCCAGAGGAAAGATGCCCTCACACAGTTTCCTCTGCAGCTTGAGAAGGGGGCCAACGCTGGTTATTCTCCCTCCTGGACATCAGAGACCATGCTATGTCATCCAGCTGAATCTGAAAGAAGCCAGGAATGGTTTTCATTTAACAATAATTAATTTTCAATCAAGGCTGTTCTTTCTGCTCATTAGATCTGGGCTCCTGCTATACATGGTCCTGAGCACAATGGCAGCCCCAGGAACTTCATCTTCTGCTTCCCAGAGATCAGCTAGAAGAGGAGGTCTCTCCTTCTCTCTCACTCTCTCTCTCATTCTCTCATAATGTTTATTTCTCTTGTCATGTTTTCCTATGTATTTTTCCTTTGTTACAAAATTGGATTCCATTTTTTTTTTTTTTTCTATGCGGCACGCAGGCCTCTCACTGTTGTGGCCTCTCCCGTTGCGGAGCACAGGCTCCGGACGCGCAGGCTCAGAAGCCATGGCTCACAGGCCCAGCCGCTCCACGGCATGTGGGATCTTCCCGGACCGGGGCACGAACCCGCGTCCCCCGCGTCGGCAGGCGGACTCTCAACCACTGTGCCACCAGGGAGGCCCGGATTCCATTTTTATGTACGATTTTGTGTCCTGTTCACATCTTTGCCCTTTTCCATTGACAAAAAAAAACAGTCCTCCACCTCCTCAGCTGCAGGAAGAGAACAATAAAGGCCTATACACTTTTTTCATAAAGACTTGGAACAATTAACTCTCAGCCAAAGTGTCCCTTAGAATAAGTAAGACTGTTTTGCTTCCACGTGTGGCTAACATCAACATCTTTGGTTCTGGTGTGTGAACTTGGGCAAGTCAATTCCCAGCTTTGGTTTCTGTATCTCCATCTATAAATGGGAATTAAACCATCTATACAAATGCTTCCAGCTCTGAGAGTCTAAGCTGAACACTGATTTTTCAGTATTATCTTTTAAAGGTTGAAGAGGTTTAGCCAATATGGGCATTTTATAGAGAAAATCACCATTTAGGAGCGCAGCAGTCTCCCAACTATGTGTTGAATTAGCAGGAGCTTGAATTGATAGATTGGGCAAAGGGATGAAATGATCATTTCCTTCCCTCGACCGTATGCTGTATGTTCACCCCATGACGATCAGTCAACGTGCAGAGAGGGCTAATATAGTAACCGTGCTTAGCACTCAAGGGACACACAAGGGCTATCATCATATAAAGGTGTGGAAGGTAGCACAGAATTACATCCAGTCCAATTAATCATCAACTTCACTCTTAGATGACTTAGATCAGACCCTTTTTTTTTTTTTTTTTTTTTTTTTTTGCAGTACGCGGGCCTCTCACTGTTGTGGTCTCTCCCGTTGCGGAGCACAGGCTCCGGACGCTCAGGCTCAGCGGTCATGGCTCAAGGGCCCAGCCGCTCTGTGGCTGGGATCTTCCCGGACTGGGGCACGAACCCGTGTCCCCTGCATCGGCAGGAGGACTCTCAACCACTGCACCACCAGGGAAGCCCCAGATCCCTTTTTAAGTTACTCTTGAGTAGGAATGGGATGCTGAGCTCTAAGTAGCTAAAAATATAAACGCAGACCCATAAAGGCAATGGTGTAATGTTGGTCCGGGCTTTAAAAAGAAAGTCTTACACTTCTAAGTAGAAATTTTTGTTTAAATTTTTAAACATAATCCATGACATTCTAATGGGTGGAATGTAATCTAGCTGAATAACCATGAGATAGGACTACCAAGTTACAAAACTAATCCTTGCAAAAAAGAAAAAGAAAAAAGAAACCTGTACTTATGAATGCAAGTTAATGCCGTCATTAGAAGACTATGAATTATTTCAAGAATAATATCCCTGCTCAAAACACTAGTCAAAACTTGATTCTCAAGCCACTGAAAAATGTCTTCCCCACTCTGTACCGCCCTCAAAAAAAATAAGTTTTGGATTTATTGTGGCCATTACAGGATCAGCAAGATCTTTCTGAAATGAAAGCTAAGGTTTATCATTGGCTTTTTTTTACAAGCCTAGTTTCCAAGTGGCATTTTGGTGCTTCTAAAAATCAAAGCAATCACAATATAAAATTTCCTACCTTTGCATAAGCAAAGACCATTCTACAGCATGGTCTGTGAAGGCAATTCCAAAAAAAGATCCAGAAAACTGTTCTAGTCACTGGCAGTTTAGTTAAAATAAACATATATCCCAACGATGCAATCATTTAAAATAATACAATACTCACCCATGTGTCAACATTCCAGATTTTGTTTCCCCCAAAAAATCCTCAATCATCGTTTCCAGTTATAAAAGGGTTGAAAACACGCAATTGTCTCTATTCGCTCCTGAAACCCCAATAAAAATAACAGTGAAGAGATTTATTTTAAGGAGTAAATAATCCACGAAGATAAAATAATGCGAGAGGAGACAGAATTTTGAAAGATGGATAATAAAAGGAAGAAGGGTGTGGGCTTAGCAGTTACAAGTGAGCTGAATCAACCATTGTGTTGCAAAACGCAGCAGCCTCGATCTTAAACCACAGTGGAGAAATCCAACAATAAAATTTTTACCACCCAAATCCCAAAAGGCTCAGATGCTACTATCGGGTATCCCTGGGGGTGGAAGTGAAGATGGGAAGGCGCGTTAAAAATCACTTATGAAGGAAAGAGCGACCCAGTTTCTCTAGTGTCAGGGGACTGTCTTTCCCCACCCTCACAGAAATGTGAAGGTGTAACCTCTGCAGAGGCTAAAAGAGAGGAGGTCTAGATTGGGGTACCCAAGGCACAGTTGAAAGTGAGAGGTGCCCCCAAGCAAACAGATGGATTAAAATTAAAGCTTGCCTTCTGTAAACTGAGATCTCAAACCCTCATCTTTCAGAACACTGGCATCTAGGGTTCTTCATCTAACTGGAGACTAGAACGCTCTTTAGATAAGTTGACAAGACTTTGTGGGAGAAAAACATAAATATTGACGTGAGGGCTCCCCAAACAAATGGTCCAACCGGACTACCCTACAGAGATAGCCACAGTCAACACGCCCTCCTCATGAACATAGGGGATCCAATTAGCATTTTTTAGCTTCTCTACTCTTAAGATATCAGCAGACAATCAAGGGAAAGCCTTTAACAGAAAAAGCAGAGGCCAAAACAGAGAGCCACAGCAAGGAGCAAAGAGAAACAATGCAGGAAGATGAATACTTCAAAAAACCATCATTGATATATAAAAAAGAGTATTCTTTAAAAGTAGGGAAAACCAAGAAAAAGCTCTTGAAAATTAAAAATATTGATATTAAAAATTAAAAATCTCAATAAGAGGATTATAAGTTAAGACCAGAAAATGTCCCAGAACACAGCACATAATGATAAAAAATAGAAGAGAAAAACAAAGAAACTTAGAGATCTGTTCTGGAATTCCACAGAAAAAGAAAAGAGGAAAGGAAGGTAAGGGTGAAATTATCAAAGAAATTATTCAAGAAAATTTCCCAGAATAGAGGAATGTGAGCTTCCAGATTAAAGTAAATGAGTGCTCAGCAGTGTAAATGAAAAGAAACCCACACTAAGGCACATCTTTGTGAAGTCTCAATCACTGGAGACCAAAAAAAAAATCCTAAAATATAGAGAAGAGGAAAACAAGTATACAAAGGATCAAAAATCAGAATGGACTGAGGCATCTCAATGTCAAGGCTGAGAGCTAGAACACAATGGGGTAAAGCCTTGAAAATTCTTAGGAAAGATTATTTACAACTGAGAATATCAACACTAAGCCTGTTAATTAAGTTTGAGGATAGACTAAAGACATTTCAGACACAGGTCTCAAAATTCATCTCCCATGCACACCTGGTAAGGAAGCTGCTAGAGGAGGCTCTCTGACAATTGAAGTGAGGAAAGAAAGGGGAAGACATGGAAAAATGGGGACCAGGAAACAGGGTTCTGACCCCACAAAGGGGAAAGGGAATCCCTTGGACAAAGTGAAGGGAGATTTCAAGGCTAGAAAGCAATTACCAGACTGACGATCAGAAGGAGAGAACTTTCAAAACAATGAGTCAAGAGCATACCTGATAGATTTGAATATATTAAGGGAGATTAAAACAAGTCAAAGGAAGTTTGGGGGATCAGGAATCATAAAAAACCAAACCAAAAACTAAGTAAAAAGAAGACAATTATTAACTCCAGGAAAAACAAAAAGTTATGTAAGAAAGCAAGGTAATCATAGTATAACACATGTCCCAGGTGTGATTAGCATTTAGATGATCAGAATAACATAATTACACTTACTACATAATTCCCTGGGAGAATGAGGGAGATGGGCAGTAAATATTGAAAAGGTGTTAGAAAGGAGGTGAGTAGCAGGTTTGGTGAAAGAGAAAGAAAGTTTCCTCTGAAAGAGCAGAAAGAAAATAGAAAATACCTAATACTAAAAAATAAAGAAAGAGCATTTAAAAATGTGTTATTTGGAGATAATGGAGGTTAATATCAAAAAGAATAGTTGACGGCGATTTCCTCTGGGGATCAAGAAAATGTAAGAGGGTATCTTAGTCTGTTTGGGCTGCATTACAAAATACTACAGACTAGGTGGCTTATAAACAACAGAAATTTATTTCTCACATTTGTGGAGGCAGAAAGTATGAAATTGGGGCCCTCTTCAGGGTCACAGACTTTTCATTGTGTCCTCACATAGCGAAGGTGTCTGGGGACCTCTGTGGGGTCTCTTTTATGAAAGCGCTAATCCCATTTGGGAGGGTTCCACCTTCATGACCGAATCACCTGCCAAAAGTCCCACCTCCTAACACAATCCCATTAGGCCTTGGTATTTAAACATACGAATTTGGTGGGGACCTCAACATTCAGACCATAGCAGGGGGTATTGGGCAAAGGACTGCGATTTGTCATAATAAATCTTGTCATCTGACTCTTTAAATTATGTGCATGTGTAAATTTGACATGAATAAAATCTAAACTATGAAAACTCAGATATGTTATTTTATATCTGCATCAGAGTCCCAGGGCAGGATGAGGGTGCGGAGAGAATAAAAAGAACCCTGGGAGTCACAGGGAGGATATCAGCAAAAATTTGGTGGCAGCTCTTCAAAACCTTAGCTGGAATTCCTCTAATCCACAATAGAATGAAAGCTAGTTTTAGATCATCTGTCTTTCAAACCAATATGACCTCTTTCCAAACATGTTTGACTTCCCATGTGCAGTGCATTACATACAATAATAAAGCTAATCAAAGGGGCCTCCCACAAATATTTTTGCTACATAGACCAGACCACAACATTTTTCCTACACCTACTAATGTCAGCAATGATGTGTCAGTGGCAGGAAGCTGTAATGACATTAAAAAAAAAAAAAAGCCTACTACAACAGCAGGGTTTGTATCTTATTAAAATTTGTAATAACCAAAGGCCAAAGGGGCAGAAAAAAAACTGCCTTCCCCTGGTAACTGAGACTGTAATTCCACTCAAATGTATTAAGTGAGTGGTATAATAAATTAAAATAGTTAACATGTATTGAGTGCTTTCCATGTGTAAGGAGCTGTTTATTGCTTTGTGTGTATGAAATCCTTACATCCTCACAGCGACCTTGTAAAGTAAGTACGACGTGTCTCATTTTAAAGATGAGAAGACTGAGGCACAGAGTAGTCAGATAACGAACTCATGATGGTACAGCTGGTGAGCAACGGATCTAAAGTGGAAGGAAACTAATATTGCCCCACCCCCTATCGCAAGCCAACCCTGCCCCAACCTTGCAGAGACGCGGGAAAGATGCTGCCACCTCTCCTCATAAAGAGCAGACCTCCTGTGTGAACCCCGTAAACCAGAACCAGATCCTTAACCCTACTGATTGAGTCCTTAACACATGCCAGGGCTCTGCGAAGCATTTCACAAGCAATATCTCCTTTAATCCTCAAGATTAAAGCAATCCCAAGAAGTAGGTATAATCACTGCCACGTCCAGATGGGGAAAGTGAGGTTCCCAGAGGATAAGAGAAACTCCCCTATGTCTGTGCAGTCATTACATGGCAGAGCCAGGATACAATCCTGAGCTCTCTCGTTCCAAAACTCTCTGCCTTTTACAAACAGAAACAATTGATGAAAAAAAATGATGGTTCAAAGTGGAGAATCCAACAGGAAAGAATCCAGAAGTTGTTCTTTGAGGATAAGGATTGCAGTGCTTTAATCCTCACAACAGTCAACAGGTATTATTTTATTGATTTGATGTTGTTGCTACTGTTAAGAGAGTTTTTTGCTTAACTTTAATATAAATGTTTGAATTAATCATTACAAATTTAAGTGTTTAAGACTCACAGATATGGCTTCCCTGGTGGCGCAGTGGTTGGGAGTCCGCCTGCCGATGCAGGGGACACGGGTTCGTGCCCCGGTCCGGGAGGATCCCACATGCCTCAGAGCGGCTGGGTCCGTGAGCCATGGCCGCTGAGCCTGCGCGTCCGGGGCCTGTGCTCCGCAATGGGAGAGGCCACAGCAGTGAGAGGCCCGCGTACTGCAAAAAAAAAAAACCCTCACAGATAAAGAAAACAAACTTGTGGTTACCAACAGGAGAGGGAAGGGGGGAGGAGCACATTAAGGTACGGGATTAACAGATACACACTACTATATATAAAATAGATAAGCAACAAGAACCTACTGCATAGCAGAGGGAATTATACCCATTATCTTGGAATAACCTATAATGGAATATAATCTGCAAAAACACTGAAGCACTACACTGTACACGTGAAACTAACACAATATTATAAGTCAACTACATTTCAATAAAAAGTGAAGTCAGATAAAAATTTAATTGTTTAAATTTAGATGATTCAATTTGCTTTACATTAAACTGCCAGAAAGTGACAGACAGCAGTGGAAGGAAGGCTGTGGGCTCGATGTTCTATCCCACGAACCCCTCAAACCGACCTGCACACGTGAGAACATTGATTTCCACGTGCAATTGCAGACCCCCTCTTTAGCAATCCTGAGGAAAAAAATGACTATTTTGTCGTTAAGACTACATTTACTAGGCTTCCCCTGTGGCACAGTGGTTAAGAATCCACCTGCCAATGGAGGGGACACGGGTTCAATCCGTGGTCCGGGAAGATCCCACATGCCGCGGAGCAACTAAGCCTGTGCGCCACAGCTACTGAGCCTGCGCTCTAGAGCCCGCGAGCCACAACTACTGAGCCCACGTGCCTAGAGCCCGTGCTCTGCAACAAGAGAAACCACCGCAATGGGAAGCCTGCACACCACAGCAAAGAGTAGCCCCTGCTCACCCCAACTAGAGAAAGCCCGCGTGCAGCAATGAAGACCCAACGCAGCCAAACATTTTTAGAAATAATAATAAATAAATAAATCATACTACAATTACTCAAGAGTGGTCTGGGTAAATTGCTCCCTTTTCCAGCAGGCACCGCTAGTGAAGGCAGAGCGACAGGCAACATCTCCATCTATGCTCAGGAACGCAAAGAGGAGGCGAAGGAATGGAGAGAGAAGATTGCCCCTCCAGCCCTAATGAGCTAAATGGTGAACTTCTGTCCTCCCCAGCAAGGCTTCTGGGACAGTAAATCCTGGAGGACCACAATTCTTGTCCTCGCTGAACTTGGACAGCAGTGTCTGTCTGCGCCATCCACTCAGTTCTCAGTACCACTTTTGCCAGTTTAACTCTCCCCTCAAGAGGCACCTGGGAGTTCAGACTGTGCTCTCGCCTCCCTTCTGTCCCCAGCTGTGCCTTTACACAGCGCGTGTCTATGTACAGTCTGGAACCTGACAAATATTTATCAGATTTCCTTGTTCTTGGAGGAGAAGAGAGGAGGACCGGATGACTGAAGATGGGGGCCCTTGAGAGCAAATCCAGTTCTTGTCCGAGAAAACAGCTCAGTGTGCTCTGCTGACTTTATTCCCTTCCTCAGCTCTGCTAAAGAAAATGCTCTCCTCTGTAACAAGGGCACCTAAGAGGAAGGAAAAGTGTCTCTATAATCTTGTATTTGAGAATCAAGTTTCACAGACATTCCCATTTCTGTCAATGAACAAAAAAACTTCTGTTTCTGATATGTCTTCCCCATCT
The DNA here is from genome assembly GCA_004363435.1 of Platanista minor. Classification (NCBI taxonomy): domain Eukaryota; kingdom Metazoa; phylum Chordata; class Mammalia; order Artiodactyla; family Platanistidae; genus Platanista; species Platanista minor. The sequence goes on from RJWK010002112.1 coordinate 23,501, forward strand.
CTCTAGCTGGCCAGGATGGTGTGGGGATCTGATGTGGAAATGTTTGCAAGCACTTAGATCTGTGGACGGAACCACACCCGGTGCCCGTGGCACTTGATCCAGAATCGGCAGCGCACCGCGGGAGTAGGAATAACCATAACGGTAATGACTAGCGTTTTGTTACAAAAAAGAATTGGGCTGCTTCCCCCTCTCCTGCGTTTTAAGCAGGATAGAACTAACGTCAACCAATGGAAAAAACTTTCAAAAACACAGAACTGGGATCTCAGCCGGATGCCCCTAGCAGAAAACACTTGTAGAGGCTGTGCTTTGCTCTATGCATAACCTCCACACAACCTCAAGTGACTCCTAAACGTGGCTCAGCCTGTGAAAGAACACAAGTAGGCATTTCTTCATAATCCCTTTCTTTGAAGCAGAATAGAGGTGGATAGGATGATCCTTCAATAATCCCTATTGCTTTAGGATTTTAGAATATTTGGTATTTCTCCACATCAGTTCAGCCCAAATAATTCATTATTGCATTAGGAATTGAAGGGGAATTGTCTTCTTGCTCTTTATTTTCCCCCAACTGCCCCTTCTGGTCCAACCTCCCCACCCAAAACAAACAAGCCGACAGGTAGTATGCTGTGGAGGCCACGACAAGGAAGGGCCAGTGTGGTCCATGAAGAGCCATGTCCAAAGGCTGTTCGTACCAGCTCAGATCCCAGAAATCAAAAGCACAGGCTCGGAAGCTGGTCTGAATGTTTTCAACAGCATGTGCTCATCTGGGACCTGTTTGCTGGAACCCTGATGCTTGGACTCCTGGCCCCCAAGCTGATGGGCAACATTGTGAAAGGCCATACGAGGTGGCCCATGTATTCATTAAAAACTGAAGACCTAGACCTGGGATGCATGTTTGAATTTGGACTCTGGTGAGAGGCTGCTTGCAAACTCAAAAAAGCATTCACTTCCACTGGTCAAATTCTAATTCCTCTTCCTGAAAGGAAAGAGGAACAGATCCCATGCTGATTTTATGGCTTATAATCAGGTATCAGAAGGACAGAGGTGGCGAGAAGTTGGTGACAGGTCATACTTCCCTTGGAGCCCAAGTAGATTTCAGACCTAACACGCCAATCGGCTGATTCTCTGGATCAAGGCGTGAGCACATCCCACGGGAATATGCCTGAAAGGGGACCAAACTCATCAGCCACGTGAAACTCCATACCAACTTCCTATAATTACAGCCCCTCCAGGCCACACATTTGGGGCAGCCTTCCGTGGGCAGGGGGAGGGGCAAATCTTCTGTAAGTCAGTACCTGATTTAGACTAGAATTATAATTCTCTTCTTGATACACAGTCTGGAGGATCACCTGCTAACATAATGTTTTGCAACATTCCCTCTGAAAACAAAGTCTCAAAAGAAAATGTTACCCATTCATTTATATATTTTAAATTTTTTCTTATATTTTCTGTGCTAAGAGATTTGAAAGAAGCTAAATAACGATGATAGAGAATCCCAAGCTCCAAAATGAAGTTCGTCCATCACTGATGGACATGTCTGGTGAACACGTCTACAAGCTCAGAGGTGTTTTTAAAGCTTATTTACAAGTTTGATTTATGACCAGCTTGGAGTCTTTCTAGATTCAAACTCAAATGGAACAGGAAGCTTCTGGAAGATCATAGCCTTGCCTTTAAGTGCACTTCTCAGGCCCCACCTCCCTAGTTGAAAAGACGGTAACATCAAATCTCCCCAAAGTTATAGTGGAACAACATACCCCTTACCCAGACCCCCATTCTGCAAAATAATAAATAAAATACAAATATGATTAATAAAACACAATTCCTGAGCCTCAGAAATGGTGACACTGAATGGTGTCAAAGAAAATGATGGAATCTGTTTCTCAGAGGTTTTTCAGAAGATGTCTGTAATAATCTTTCTGTCATGGCTTCTTAGAGAGACCAAAATTTTGTTCTCAGACTCTGGGCACACCCCCATCTCAGCTTCACCATCAGTTAAGCGTGATCTCAGAGTTCCCTTTCAGCGCCAATCTCTTAAATCAAAGGAACACTCTTAAGTTACCATCCGAAGAGCCCTGCAGGCCTAAGAGTCCACAGAGCTTGGCTATCATTGCTGGTCAATCCAAACTACTATTGGGAACCAAATGGAAAGAAGTGAATGGGAGAAAATAGTTCTTACTCATTAAAAAAAAAAAATAATGACCAAAAAAAAATTTTTTTTAGAACCATCACTTAGCTCTGATGCGAAACAAGAGAAAGTTAAGCAGAGTCGGGGGTGGGAGCAGAGGGCATTTCTTAAGAGCTTGTCGGCCCATCCCTAGTTGTAACATCCATTTGCTTCTCCCTCAAAGCACTGCCACACTCCATCCCTGAAACTGACCTAGTTTGTGTCTGTTTCTTTAAGAAAGGAGGCCCTCGCTTCATCCAGGTAGGTGGAAAAGCAATCTGCGTCTGGAAACTTGGTGTGATGCCCTCCATCCTTTGGTAGCAGGCTCCAGGTGAGATGAAGCCAGTGCCGGTGTTGCTTACAAAGACCGCAGGGACCCCGAGGAGAGTCTGGGCTCCTTCCCAGGCAGCTATTCATGAGTCCAGAAACGACTTGCCTTCCTTTCATCTCTTCTGCTTGACTCTCCTCGCCGGCCCAGGAATCACTAGTACCTTGAAGCCGCTGTCAGCCCAGCCCAGGCCCCACTGCTGCTGCTGCTGCGAGGTCCCATTACATGGAGCCTCCCCGCCCCCAGCCCTGTACCCCGCAGCTCCGGCACCGACCTGGATGCAGACAGACTCCACCATGGCTAGAAATGCCGCTTGGTTTTAAGTCTCCCAAAACAGAAATGAGCTCAAGCTTTGACCTCTCAGCCTTCCCTCTTCTGGGCTCTTCGTTGCCCACCGAGCTGCCCCAAGCAGGACAGCCGTTGGCTCCCAGGCATCCCTCACTGGCTTGGACCTTCCCTCTTTCCCAACGGCTTTCCTCCACCGCCCTCTGCGGAAGTGCTTTCCCGGCATCCTGGCCTCCAGGACATGCTCAGGCCTCCCACACCTCCTTGCCAGCGGTGACCTGCTTCCCCACCCACCCCTGGCACCAGTACCCCTTCCCCACCCCAGCCTCTCTCTCCTTCCTCAGGCCGGCCCAACGCTCCCATCCATCACTCACCTCTTTACCCAAGATACACTGTCAACGTGGGGACAACACCCAGCAAAACCCCAGGCCATACCAGTTCCCACACAGGGAGGCTTTTGCCTTGACGATTTCCTACACCAGTACCAAGGGGATTGGGCCCCATGCCCTGCCCTACACATCCCGTATTTCCTCATGGGCGTCTCGCGACAAGACGCCAGCCCAGAAAACCCCCTTTCTCACTAAGGGGTCTGTGGTGTTTCCACTTGAGGTTGTGATAAGGCCCTCCAGACAGCTACGAGTCACCCAATAATTATTTCATTACTCACCATATAAACGGTATCAAGCAAGTCAGAGCTCAGTCGGCATCAAATTCAACTTCAGATCTCCATGGGTTGGGATCCATGAAGCAACCTCACTGCCTTCAGCCATTCCCCTGCTCAACTTGAGAAACTTCCACCTGCTCCTTTCACCTTCTGCTTCCTTGGGACAGCAGCCCAGGCCCTTTAAAGCATCCAGGGAATTCCCTGGTGGTCCAGTAGTTAGGACTTGGTGCTTTCACTGCCAAGGGCCCGGGTTCAATCCCTGGTCAAGGAATTAAGATCCCACAAGCCATGTGGTACAGCAAAAATATATTTTTTTAATAAAATAAAGTGGCCGGGTTTCCATGGTGGAGCGGTGGTTGAGAATCTGCCTGCCAATACAGGGAACATGGGTTCGAGCGCCGGTTCAAGAAGATCCCACATGCCACGGAGCAACTAAGCCCGTGTGCCACAACTACTGAAGCCCGTGCCCCTAGACCCTGTGCCCCACAACAAGAGAAGCCACAGCAATGAGAGGCCTGTGCGCTGCAATGAAGAGTAACCCCCTCTCACCACAACTAGAGAAAGCCCACGTGCAGCAACAAAGACCCAACACAGCCCAAAATAAAAACAAGTAATTATTTTAAAAAAATAAAAATTAAAAATAAAGTGGCCAACCCCCAGAGGACAAAGAGTAGCCTTCTTATTTCTTTGCCTTTCTCTCCCCAGGACCTAACACAACACGTAGCTCACGGTTGAGGCTCGTTGCCTGGTGGGTCTGTTGACCTTCTAAGCGACACATTAGGGAGATGAAGGCTCTGAGAGTAAATTCTCTTTCCAGTGTTTCCCAGAAGGAGGTGTCACATCCACTTGCAGCAGAATCTCATACAGTCCTTGCTGAAAATGCAGATTCTCCAACCCCTTCCATACCTGCTGACTCGGAATGTTGGGGGTGGATCCTGGGACGCTGCATCTTTTAACAAGCTTCCCAGGTGAGTCTTCTGCACATTGGAGTTACTGGGCCATCAGTTCAACTCCATTTTAACTTCTTTCAGACCTTTCTAGGTGGGAGGGAAGGTTGAGTTTTGATTAAAGGAGGAATATGTGTGGAAGTGGTTTCAAGTCCCTCAGCAAGTGTAGACATCTGTGCACATCGGTGGCCCGCCTACTAACAACTGACGTGAGATCACCTTGCCTGACCCTGCCTGGACCATGAAGCCTCTTTGATCATCAGTCCAGCCTTTATAAGTTGGTCACGCATTGGCAAGTGGCGAACCATCTTCTCTCACATTTCCCATTTGTTATTGACCTGAGGCCTCAGCAAGAGAATCGTGGAGTCCCCGACCCTCGCTCAGGTGAGACAAGCCCCATAGGTGTGTGAAAAGCACAGCATGCTAGACCCTATGGGTGCTGTCTTCTGGGTCAGAGTAAGGGCTGTAGGACACAAACTAGTTCATTCAGGGTTAGCAGTCTATTTGATGGTCAGGTTTTTGTGGGACAGTTCATTTGGTTCATTTTGATTAAACCAAAGAACAGTTGACTCGTTGACTCAGTGAAATCAAAGTGGTCGTGCACACAGAGACCCAGCCCAGGAGAAGCTGCTTTGTGACAAGCCATCAGGATAAAGGAAAGAGGTGAGGACAGAGTGTAGTGATCTCTGCTACTCATAACTCCAAGTTGGCATCGTCTATCCTCCTGGAAAGGAGTAAAACTTGCCTGAAATTGTTATGTGATGAAAATGGAAGGAAGTGACACAAGAGACACAGCATACACCCAAAAGGGAAAAGAGGTTTACAGTGTAGCTCTGCCCAGTGGACAGATATATGAAAATATGTGAAAAGAGATCTAATTAATTCCCTTTAGCCTTGTGATAGAGTAAATATATTTCTCTCTTCTATAACCAGATCTTCTTCGGCACAAAGTTCTGAGTCTTTGTCCCTGCTGTAGGAGGCTACTAGCCCAAAATACCTCCAGAGAGAAATATAGTCAGCCCTCTCGGGGTCCACAGCTTTCACATCCACAAATTCAACCAAAATGTCAAAAATATTCGGGAAAAAAATTCCAGAAAGTTCTAAAAATCAGAACTTGAATTTGCCACGCAGGCAACAATTTACATAGCATTTACATAGTATTAGGTATCATAAGTCATCTGGAGAGGACTCAAAGCATACAGGGGGATGTGCAGAGTTTATATGCAAATACTATGCCATTTTATATGGGGATTTGA
>RJWK010002112.1:29241-57315 GCA_004363435.1 Platanista minor
GTGTGTGTGTGTGTGTGTGTGTGTGTGTGTGTGTGTGTGTGTGCATGTTTTCTTTTAAAAGATGGGTGCTATTTCAGACTCTCTCACATAGAACTATAACAAAAGAGTGTGAAGCTCAGAGCCACAGCATGCCCATCTGTCGACAGGCTGTTCAGTTAACTTATTGTTACCAGTGAAACACCAGCTCGGTGTGTCTGCAGAAAGAGGAAGTCCCAGGTGCTAGAGTGACAGCCATTAAGCTGCTGGCAAAGCTGAGCAAGCAAGCTGTTCCTCTGGGGTCAGGCTGCCTCTCTTCCTCCTCTGGCTCCTTCCTTCCCTCTCTGTCTTACTTCCTCATCTTTCCTCCTCCCAGCTCACACCTCTTCCCCTTTCTTCTCTCTTTATTCCTTCCCTCATCCAGGGAAGAGAAAAGGTCCACCTCCTCCATTTCAGTCGAGCATTTCTTCTTGAGCAAGAAGCCCTGATGGAAGAGAAATGGGCCGGGTTCTGAGAATTTGCTGAAGCTTCTATTTATTTAAAGAGAGCCAAGGAAGGGTCATGGGGGAAGATCGTTTTTGCCACCTCAGATGAACATCAAACTACTCTCCACCTTCCCTCCCATCGTGAGGTCTGATTTTCCACCCCCCACCCTCTTGCTGACAGCTCTCCCACTCTCTAAGTCATTTCTTGGTTTCACTCTCAAGGGGTAGAGAAGACAGCAAGGCGGGGCACAAGCCCTGGTTCAAACTCCAGGGTGTACATACACTGGGGGCTCCCTCACCCGTTCCAGTCTTGGGGGTTGGGGTGGGGGGGCGTTGGTTTTCTGCAGGGGCAGAACTGAGCCTTTCTTGAATCATGACCATGGAGCTTGCAAATTTACGGTTGCCTTTATCATCATATTTTCACGATCTGAGTCCACTGGCAACTGCTCAGAGGGGAGAATAATAGCCCTCAAAGGAGAAACGTGAATGCTATAGACACGGATATATTCTAAGCATTAGAGCTAATTATAGGGGATGAATGGCAAATTTAAATGTCTTAAATATAGGCATAAAAAAATAATTAACTCTCAAACAGGAAGCTGCTGAACTGTCAGATCGCACCGTTTGAGAACCAAGAAAAGCAAGTCAGCACCCTGTAAGCATGAGAAAAGTGAGGTTAATCCTCTGCTGGGGTTTCAATATTCTGTTCATTTTTATAGGTGTGCTAAGGAAGGTCCTTATACGGACGGAAGAGTCTACTCATGGGACTGAAACTGTCATGGTGGAAACACCCTCTCTTCTTTAGAAAGTGACACTCTCCAGAAGATACATCCAGCCTGAATCTCCCAATGGGAGTGATTTAGCACTCATCAGTATAAGGGTGTTTCAACCTAAAAGCAGACAAACTCCATAGTTTCATCAGACAATTTCGTTCATGTTTTAGTTGCCCTCCACTCAGTTTGAAAAGCTGTCTAAGAATCCCTTCACGGGCATTCTCTACATAATCACAACATCTCTTTGTCTGGGATTAGATGCTCCTAGAAATAAGAAGTTGTGGTCTCATCCAACTACACCCCTTTGCTCCCCACTAGGGGTCAAACCTAATAATACAGATCCATGTGGCAGTCACAGATGAGAGTGAAAATGAGTCTAATGGTGCCAGATGAAGGAAACGACTCCAGGAACCAGAAACTGTGGGTTCTAGGTTCAGTTACTTTAGCAGCATCGCTATGGTCAAGCACGTGGCACCTGCTGCCTATTATGGGGATTAGCAGTCAGAGCACTTCCGTTCATGGCATCTGGTATCAGAGTTACCAAGGAAAATGAACCGGCAGCCAGGCACAGGATGGAGCCACACTTCCACGTAGAGAAGAGACAGAATCAAGGTCAGGAGTGGGGTCAGCTCTCCATGGCCACAGGTCCCTCCCTTCTTGTGTTGCTGCAGAAGGACTCCATCCCCTCTTCCCAGGGGAAAGATGTAGCGGTGGGGTTGGATGGATGCCTTGTGATGCACACGCCAAAGCAGAACAACGGAGCTCACGTGGAATCTGAAACAGGGAAAGATATTCCCACACAAGGTGGCAATTCCAGCACCGGCAGTGAGGACCCTACATCTCTCAGTAAGCAAGTGTCAGACCCAAGGCCGCTTCTCATGTGACCTAGTGGGGGTGAAAATGCTCCATGCTCAAGACTGCCTTCCCAACAACTAGGACCTTAGTCCTCGAACCACTTAATCCCACCAACCTGTCTCCTCATCTATAAAATAGAGACAACAGTGACGACCCTACTTCTCCATACAGGGCTCTCATTAGAGGAGGCCGTTTATGGAAAGGAGCTTTGAAAAATGACAAACCCCTGTGGGACATGGACGTGTAGTGAATAACCTAGTAAAGTTCTCAAGAAACAGTACAACTTTTTACCCCATTTGAAGTAAATTGTTAATATCCAAGAGTCCACTTGGGGTCCAGCCTGAATGAAAATCAATTCCTTAGCACTTCTTGACACCCCTGGGTTCTTCCGCATCAAATTTTGACAATAAGAGTTCTTTCTTTCAGTCCAATGACTGTCTCGAATTTTCATTTTCCCAATACATTTCCCCTTCACCAAGAGCACCCATATCACGTCCCTTCCTCTTTAGACCTGTCTTAACTTTTTTGTTCCCAAATCCCCGGTTCCATGATGGTTGATGCTGGCTTTCACAATCCAACCTTCGTCTCTCCACTTGTCAATTTGGTTTTTTAAAGTGCTTAACTTGAACGCAATTCTGCCGTTTTAATGGTATTTTACAAAAATAGTTACTACATACATAATATCTGGCTATGGTTATTTGAAAAAACCAAGTTACAAAATTATATGTAGTAACAATCCCATTTAACACATACACACACATCCTGCACACTTACACACTTATCCTAAAAATTGAAAATGTACGTACAACAAAATATTGAGTAGTTATCTCTAGGTAGTGAGAACAAATTTCAATTTATTTTTCTTTGTGCTTATCTACATTCTCTATGGTTTCTAAAATAAGCATGCTTTCTTTTTTTTGGAAAAAAGGAAAGAAGTTTATTTTAAAATGCTGCCTCTTTCCTCCTGCAGAAGGGAACATATTGTACTAAATAAATCAAAGACAAAGTATCCTCCTCTAACTGAAATTATCTTCATCATGGCCCCGGTGATCTGAGTAAGAATAAATCCATCATCTATTGCAGTGGCTGCAACCTTTTTCCATAGTAAGAAAGTTTATGTCAACCCCATACACGCATATAGGTATACATGTGACTGAAAAACTTTTCAAGAAAGAGTACAAAAAATAAAAAATAAACGAGTACAAAAACCATATGTTCTGATATTTTGTATTCTATGCGATTCCAGTACTTTAATGCTGGCTGCCTTGCACTGAATTCACTAACCACAGCTGGAAAGAATCTGATCTATTGCAAACTCCTCATCTTACAAAATTAGGAGCCTTACCGTCAAACTCGGTTGCCTTCCGGGACAAAAGGCAAGTGGCTCTAAAGAACATCCTTGGAAGAGATTGTTTCTCCATCACCTGCGGCATCTCCAGAAATGAATTACACTTCTGTTCTCTGAGCCAGATCCACACATTTTCGATGCCCGAATCAGCCAATACCAAAATGAATGTTCCAACAGCTGAGCTTCCGTGAGAAAGTTTATGATACCAATGTCTTGATTTCAGAAATGGTGACATTGGAAACAGTTTTCCCTCTTGGGAATGAGTGTGAAAGCTCCTAAGCTTGGCAGACTCACAGATACGGAGAACAAACAAGTGGTTACCAGGGGAGAGAGGGAAGAGGGGAAGGGCAACATAGGGAGAGGGGATTTTTAAAAGGGGATTTTAAAAAGGGTTAAAAAGGGTTATTATGGAATTACATGAAATCATGTGTGTGAACTTTTGAAAATTGTAAAGCACTATAGAATTTAAAGAATCTTTCATTCAATAAAAAGAATTTTTAACTCCTTTTGAGATTAAAATATATACACAGCTATATATAAAATAGGTAACCAGTGGCACAACATTATAAATCAACTATACTTCAACAAAAAATAAATAAATAAAATAGATAACCAACAAGGACATACTGTATAGCACAAGGAACTATACTCAATATTTTGTAATAACCTATAATGGAAAAGAACCTTAAAAATATATTATATATATATATATATATATATATATAATATAACTGAATCACTTTGCTGTACACCTGCAACTAACACAACATTGTAAATGAACTATATTTCAATTTAAAAATATTTTAAGTACCTCTAGGAAAAAAACACTCCTGCACTTGGAAACCAGTATTAATTTCCATGGAGCAAAAGAGGTGAAGATGGACCCAAATTCAATCACAATCTAGTATATTACACGGCTAGCATCTCACAGCTTCCTATCCTTGTCATCTTCTTGTATTTTAGTTAACGATAGAATTGGATGCAATAATATTAATAATCATCATCCTCAAGCTTATAAGATCTAAGATGACACCCAAGTTATGATGAGCTACAGAATATCCATTACGTATAAGACGAATGCGCGTTCCAGCATATAACTGCCCCCTGGAACACATCACACAAGCAACAGCACTCCGCGTGGAGGGACAGAAGTGAAGGTCAGCGGTAAGGATACAACCACATGCAAAGATGCTGGCCTCTGAGGACTGCTCCCCTGTCAAATCAGGATGGTTCACTCACAAGCTGACGTGATCCGAAAACACTAGCAAATTCTCGCGGTGACTTCTTCATTGCCATGTAGATGAGTTTCTAACCAGTGTGACAGACATGCGCGGTCAGAACTCTTTCTAGAATGATTCTGCCACTGGGAGTGTGGTTGTGGCCTGATATCCCTAGGCTGAGGTTTCTGGAGTTTCCATTCGTGGTCTGGGCAATGATGATCTGATTAAGCGGCACATCTGCGAAGGGTTTGAGGTGAAGGAAAAAGGGAACTGGAATGGTTCTCACCTCATCAATTCTGACCACATCCTCCCTCTCCAATTACCCCCCAGAGGAGGGAAGAGAAAAGAGAGCAGGAGTAGAGTAATGAAGAGATGAAACAGAATGGAAGGAAGACAGAGGGAAAAAAAAGCTGGAGGGAAGCCCCAAAGAGACTTATTCTCAGAAACAGAAGCCCAGAGCCCAAGTCTCCAAAGAACCAGAGCTTTGTTTTATCTTAATTTCTGCTTCCCTTCCTTCTTTTCCTCCCCAATCTATCTCCTAAGTATGAACTTTTAAATGACAGTCATCTGTGAACATTGGTTTATTAAGTAAATATCTGAACATTCAAAATGGGCTTTTTATCAGCAATAAGATTATGTGAAACTATGTTTTATGTGCACAGTGTCCTGATGCCCTTGTTATAACGGTGGCATATTTGAAAATAAAAGCTTTCAATAAGGGCTCCCCTGGTGGCACAGTGGTTGAGAGTCCGCCTGCCGACGCAAGGGACACGGGTTCGTGACCCGGTCCGGGAAGATCCCACATGCCGCGGAGCGGCTGGGCCCGTGAGCCATGGCCCCTGAGCCTGCGCGTCCGGAGCCTGTGCTCCGCAACGGGAGAGAGGCCCACGTACCGCAAAAAAAAAAAAAAAAAGCTTTCAATACTATATTGAAGATCCTCAAAACATTAAAAATAGGATTACCATATGATCCAGCAATTCCACTTCTGGAAATATGTCCAAAGGAAATTAAAACACTAACTCAAAAAGATATCTGCACCCTTATATTCATAGCTATTTACAATAGTCACGACTTGGAAACAACCTAAGAGTCCATCACTGGATTAATGGATAAAGCAGTTGTGAGATAGATAGATAGATAGATAGATAGATAGATAGATAGATAATGGGTTATTATTCAGCCATTAACAAAACCCACGAAACTTCTACCATTTTTGGACCTTGAAGGCACTAGGCTAAGTGAAATAAGTCATACAGACAAATACTGTACGATCTCACTTATATGTGGAATCTAAAGAACAAACAAACAAAAACAAAAAAACTCATAGAAAAAGAGATCAGACCTGTGGTTACCAAAGGAGAGGGTGGAGGAAGAAGGAATTGGCCCAAGGTACAAACTTCCAGTTACAAGATAATAAGTGCTAGGGCTGTCATGTACCTGATGACTTCAGCTAACACTGCTCTATGATATACACCAAAGTCATTAAGAGAGTAAATCCTAAGAATTCTCACGACAAGGGAAATCTTTTTTCCTTGTTTCTTTTCTTCTTTCTTTTCTTCTTATTGTGTCTCTATGAGAAGACGGATGTTAGCTGAACCAATTGTGGTCATCGTTTCACAATACACGTAAATCAAACCATCAAGCTGTATGCCTTAAACACTGATGCATATCGATTATTTCTCAATAAGACAGAGGGGGAGCTTTCAAATAATGACTTGTCTTTAGCTTTTTAAAATAAAGGCCTAATTCCACTCTGTTGCGTCTATTATCTTTCCAATAAAATATATATCTAAGTGCATTACAATCTCAGGGGTGCAGGAACCCAGTGGAAAAGACGGCTGGGAAGGAAGGGGCAAATGCACATCCAGGAGAAAAGATGTAATGAACAGAAGACTGTTCACTCCCACAGCACTCGAGCATTTCAAAGTATTTTACTGTCTCCCTGAGTGACAGGTACACGTTATACCCACACTGGGGCACGGATTCTCAGAATTACTGCTGCTATCCCATCCACTAGTTCCCTTTTTCATTTCAGGAAATAGCTGACAGGGAAATTTGCGTAACTTGCCCAAGGCCACACAGGAACTGAGCTGGATGTGAAATTCACTTGTCCTCGAAGCTTCGTGCTAATGCCACCTCTTGACCGCCAGCCAGGGTGAGCCTTTCCGATGCCACTTGAAGTCACACGGTGACTTCACAGAGCCTCTGCAGTGATAGAAAAAAGCCACCTCAAACATAGAAAACGCAATCAACCAGTTGGCTTCGTCTTCCTACCTCCGGACAACTAGCTTGACTCACCTGAGTCAGTCGAATGGACTAATTTTTTTTTCAACTCGTGAAACTACATAGACTCACTTTTTTGGCACTGCAGCAACAGTCAGAGTGAGTCACGGGCATAGAAGTTATAGGACAGCATTCAAAATGGCAGGTGACCAGAATATTACTGTTTCAAGAGATCACTGTCATTGGACCCTCGCTTAGCTGTTGATCATTTACTGAAAAACATAAATCAAAAGTACAACTGGTTTTAGCAGAACATCCTGGAAAGTGGTATCCACCTGCAGAAAAGCAGCAGATACATGTCAGTTTTAGTCACTCACGCACTTACTCATTAACTTTCACTGCGTGCCTACTGCATGCCAGAGGCTGTTGCTGTCTGGTGTTCAAAAATAAATAAATATGGTCCCTGCCATCCTGGCTTTTGCAATATAAAAGGAGACCTAGGGCTTCCCTGGTGGCACAGTGGTTGAGAGTCCGCCTGCCGATGCAGGGGACGCGGGTTCGTGCCCCGGTCCGGGAAGATCCCACATGCCGCGGAGCGGCTGGGCCCGTGGGCCATGGCCGCTGAGCCTGTGCGTCCGGAGCCTGTGCTCTGCAACAGGACAGGCCCCAACAGTGAGAGGCCCGCGTACCGCAAAAAAAAAAAAAAAAAAAAATGGAGACCTAAATAAAATTGGGCAGGATTTTTTTAAAGGTCTAAGTAGAGAGTTCTAAAACCTCTGTGTGGGATCATAGGAGAGTGAATGATCCCAACAGTGAGCTCTGGGGAAGAACCACAAGAAGAGGTTGGTGTCTGATCAGGAAACTCTAGGATAGGAGAGTCAGGAGCAGGGGAACAAGACGTGAAGATCCGTAGAGAGCCAAGGCCTAACCCAGTGTGGGCAAGCAAAGAAGTGAACCCACACAGGGAACAACCCAAGACAGGGTTCCACAAGTTCTAACTTCTGTCATGGGTCAGAAAGTGGGGGAAATGAGAATGAGAAGAATAACATCAGAGTCTTGGGTAGGAAACAAGTGGAGGCGTGGGGAGGAGAACTACGTTTTGTTTATTGCCGTGTGTAAAGCAATGAGCTGGGAGCCTTACACAAGTCATCTCTCTTAGTCTTTGAGACAATCCTACAAGTTGGGTATCTTTACCCCTATTTTACAGATATCTTCCAGGATTTCCAGAGAGCATTACCAGTTTACAAAGAACTTTCACATCTACTCTATATCCTCTTCATCCTCACATTCCTGCTCAATAAATAAGACAGGGATCCTCATTTTATGAAAGAAGAAACTCTGGCCTTGGAATCCAGGCAGCTTGCCAAGGACAGAAGCAGAGCCACTGTGCTTTTTCCATTTTTTCAAATTTATTTACTTTTTAAAATTTATTTTATTGAAGTATAGTTGATTTACAATGTTCTGCTAATTTCTGAGGTACAGCAAAGTGATTCAGTTATACATATACATTTTTTTTCATATTCTTTTCCATTCTGGTTTATCACAGGTTATCGAATATGTGCGATAGAGTAGGACCTTGATGTTTATCCACTCTATATCTTTTTCCATTTTTTGATAGCTTTACACAGCTGGCCCATAGCGCCAACTTAATACCCTCTCTCCCCAGCTTGAGTTCACATGTTATCTGTTATTCAATCACCAATCCAGCTATCTGAAATCCATTTGAAAGAAACTCAAATTTGTAGCAGCAGCCTCCAAACAGCTCATGCAAGGTTTGGGAAATTCAGCTTCGCGGTAGGAATGGCAAGCAGTGAGTACCATCCCCACAGACATCTTGGGGGTGCACCATTATGCCCTGTTAACTTGAAAAGAAGACTCAGTCTGAAGGTCTTGTGGGGTCTACCCAACCCAAGCGAAGCCACACAGCCACAAGAGCCGACAAAATTATTGAGGTAGCACACTGTAGATCAACCTGGAAAAAAAATCCATATCGAGACTGCCCAAGTCTCAACAAAACTTAAAAAAAAAAAAAAAAAAAAAAGCAAGTCTCACTTGGCAACTGTATGGAGACCACACCCTGTGCTGCACACACATACCTGGGCTTCATCATTCTTGCACACGGGAGTTTCAGAACGGCCAATAAAACACTTCAAGATAAAGCTCCTTCAACTTTGAGCACTGTTTTAAAAGTCCTCAGGCAAAGAAGGTTCTGAATTTCTCCAAAACTATAATTTAGAAGCCGTATACATGCTAGTGGTTTGATAAGCTATAGCCTACTGCCAACCAAAATCCCAGGAACACAGTTTTCCACTAAATATCTCAGCCATGTGGGTATTTACCTAGTGAAATCCACTACCACCACCACCACCCCCACCCAAAGTGCTACTATCAGTCCAAGAAGCATGAAGATTCAAGAAACCACAGGGCACGATCCCATTCATCTCTGCCTCTGGATTGAATCACTCTCTAATTAAGCATTGCTCTTTTCTCAGAGATCGCCCAAATCCAGAAGAAGCCTGCACTATTCAGTCTCTTCCAACATGTGACTTAGTCAAGTCTCAACAGCATTCAAGCCCAAGCCCAGACTATAAACAACTCTGCTGAAAAATAAACACCACCTAAGGCAATAGGCCAAACACTACAAAACATTCAGTATAAATCTAATGGCGGGGAAAAGAGGCAAAACAAACTCTGTTCCTGTCCCTCTCCATAGCTTTACGCAAAAAAAGACTATCCATCTAGAAAGAGCCTAACGATTGAACCAAGAATACCCATAGCTCCCTCCACCAGCTTGTGAAAAGAAGCCAATCAGTTCACTTCCTTGAGCTTGCCTTTCCTCCTGTGTAAAATAGGGATCATGAGAGCTGTGTCCTATTTACCCTGCAATGATGTATGGAAGAGGAGCAAGATACTGTCTGTAAAAATATCTTGACCTCCTCTGAGATAGGGTGCTGTGTAAATTTCAAGTGTTGTTATTACTACGTTTTAGCACATGTGAAATCTGAGCAATAAAAGACTGGTCATCATAGGGTGAAAACAGAATAGCATACAGCACGAGGAGAGCGGAAATCCAAGCTACATGATTCGAGTGAAAAAGGAGAATTTCCACCTGACCAACAGAAGAGAGCCCAGTGACCCAAGAGAAACGTGTGTCTCCAAGGAGAAAAGTCGACGTCAGGACATCCTGACCCAGTTCTTGGAAATCAGTCAATAGATCAGAAGTGAAAATAAGGGGAACTGGATGTTTATTCAAGAAGCTCCTAAAATCCCAACTCCTCTCGGAAAAACTTGGAGAAAAGCTAGCAAATGGCCCACACGTCTACACTGTCTGTTCTGGGGTATCTTCCAGAACGCACCATTATACAATTTGCACGTTCCTCTGAACTTAGACTTAATAGGAATGCTTTTATTTTCAACTTTTCAGTTTCTTTGACACACACCTTACATATATTTCTGCCATTTTCTGCTTTTCCTTCAATAGGTCCTTTCCAATGTCATTTTCTAATATTTTCAGGTAAATATCATGTTCAAGCAAAATCTTTCTTACCAACATGGCTCATTCATTAATTTACTTGACCAGCATATATTGAGCACCTAACACGTACCTGAAAGAAGTTAGCAGAACGAGTAAGAGGGACAGACAAGTGATTCATAATTTGACCCTAATTATGACCTTACTAGTTCTATATTCCTTTTACATGACAATATACTTCCCCATTCATCTGTTAAAAGGTAAAATAGCAATATATCTGCACAATCACATCAGAACTAACCCAAACACAACTGAAATGCTCTAGTGTTGATGTCCCAAATGTCAACAGTATATCCCCATGATTAGTGGGGCAAATATAACTGAAATTACACCTCCATATTTGTACTTGTCCATCTCTGGACCGTCTTTAATTTTAGGATAACTGGAATCATACAAAGTTTTCAAGAAAAAGAATGTGGACCGTGGTATCTATTTTGTTCTCAAGACTCTTCCAGTGGAGCCTGGAAAGTCTCAACACCTGAACATCTCCTGGTTACTCAATAAGTATCTTGTGGATTGGTTATTCTGGTGATTCACGGCTCCAGCAATACTCCTAGGTCACTTCCCAGGCTGGGAAGTGACAGCTCAATGTCAAGTTTCTGTCAGTTTGCCTTGGATTGTTTTCCCTGGTTAATTAACTTTCTCTTGCCCACACAGAAGCCCAGATGCTGCTTTTCTGCCTAGTCACAGTTCTCTTGGGCTCTCCCTGCTCTGTATTCCCATAGAATTTTGCCATCCAAAAGAGCCAACTGTCATTCATAAACTGGGCAGCTTTCAGGTGTGCTTGCTCTGACGAAAGGACTCTACAGAGATTACAGGACCCCAGTGTCAGCTCAG
The DNA here is from genome assembly GCA_004363435.1 of Platanista minor. Taxonomy (NCBI): domain Eukaryota; kingdom Metazoa; phylum Chordata; class Mammalia; order Artiodactyla; family Platanistidae; genus Platanista; species Platanista minor. The sequence continues at coordinate 40,491 of RJWK010002112.1, forward strand.
GACTCTAGAGCTACGCTTTTCAAGCTTGGGTCCTTGTGGTCCTAGGAGTGGGGACTGTTAATGATTTGAAGGAGAAAATCTTAGTCAGAGAAGTCATTGAGGGTAGGATTTGAAAACAGTCATTTTCCCCCCAAAAATGACTCTATTCTTTGACTTATGTAACAAATATATTATTTAATTATCACCTAGCTATTTTTTCCCTGTACCTATAAGCTAAAGAAATTGAGGCAATTAGCTGAAACTTTAAAAATACAATAAATTTGTCTGAAATATTACAATATTCAGAAAATGGAAGCTGGGAGGTAGAGTAGATTTCTTTGAGTTCCAGGTAGTTAGTTTCTTTCCTTTTATATCTGTAGTGCCAGCCTTATTATAAGAAAGCATAATAAATAGGAAGTTTTAGCAAGACTATTATACCAAACTCCCAAATCAAATAGAATAAACTCTAATGTTTTCCATGATATAAAACCTCAGACTCTTATGCATGTTTCTTCTTTGGTTCCTTGGAAAACCTCATAGCCTCTCTCTTGTTTAATATAGAAGAGAGTTTGCATTTTAGGCAAATAAATATTTATGTTTGGTTCTGTGTCCACTTTAAAGCAGTTTTTAAAAATTGGTATATAACATTCCTCAATGGATCTTGTGAAAAATTGTTTTGCAATACCCAAACCCCTTTTTTGAAATACTATTTCGATTTGGTTTGTCTCTTAGCACAGCTCCTATAAATATCTGCCTGTGTCCCTAATGCACTGCAAAACTGACAATTTCCAGACTGACCAGCGATCAAACAATCCTATCACACGGGCTCATTTGATTCTATCACTAAAACAGCTTAAATAACCAAGACACAGACTGAAACACAATAGAGCCAAGTATTGGTAATTAACCTGAATTAACTTCCAATGTTCCCTGCGCTGGTCTGTGTAGATGGGGCAATAGACTAAATCTCACCTTCACCTGCTTACACATATGTTAGGCAGCACCTACAGAAAAACAAAAACGAGATGAGATGTTGTCTTCCTTTCTTGAAGTGTAGTGCTTTTTTGTGTATCTGGATTTCACGGTAGGAAAGAACCTAGGAGCAAAATGAACTTTTCCTGAAGATTTTCTTTGGGAACCTTAGCTCCACCTTCATCCAAGTAGTCTCTCACTAGCAGGAACTTTGAAAGTGAACCTGTTAGCTGCCCCTCAGCTTTGTTTTAAAGCCTTGGGTGGAAAGATGTGGCATAGAAGAATGCATATTTTCTGTACGTGTGACCCAGCTGGTCTCATGCCTATGGAAACATGAGCAAGTGATGCTTGAACTACCCTCTTAGTAAACGTTCTTACTGCAGAGGACTGCAGAGAAAAGCAATCTGCATGCGAACGGTACCGGCGACCCAGAGTCCAGAGCCAGCTGAAAGGCAGGAAAGCAAAGGGCGATCTGGAATGGGGAGCCTGCCGCTACATCCTAGAACAACCTCAGACCGCATGCAACTACCATCCAAACACATCGTTTCCATTAAAAAAGCATGTTTTTCACGCAATGATTTAATAACTTTCACTGGCTTCCTAATAGCATTTGCCTCTGGAGACCTTTTCACTATTTAAAAATCTCAGTAAGTAACCACAAAAAATATTACCAAGAGCAGGGACTAACAGTGGGACCCGGGCTGAAGGGAGTGTTTTCATCTGTGGCACAGCCCCTAGGAAAGAAAAGAGAGCCCATTTCTCTGCCTATTACCCAGAGGAGGAAAAGAGTCAAGTGGAGATGGATTTGGATGAGTTCTTTCTGAGATGTTGGCAATATAAACCAGGCACACTTAGAAGCATGCAGAGAAGGGACAGCAGGAGAATCAATTCAACCGAAATGAAGGAGTCCATTCAAATCATGCTGATCCCAAATGCAGTGCAGGGTTTTTTTTTTCTTTTTTGGAGTTTCCAAGGAAAGTCTTGTGGATCCTTTTTAAGTCGTTTTTCTCTTCTCCAGCTTCTGTGGATACCAATTCAAGGTAGAAATAAAGCTTTGCTCTTTAAGAGTCCCACAGCCAGAAGCTGTGCAACCCAACAAAACAGCTGATAGAGATGTGTTTAGAAATGTTACGCTCGGGACTTCCCTGGCGGTCCAGTGGTTAAGACTTCGCCTTCCAATGCTGGGGGTGCGGGTTCGACCCCTGGTCAGGGAGCTAAGATCCCACACACCTCACGGCCAAAAAACCAAAAAATAAAAATAGAAGCAATATTGTAACAAATTTAAGAAAGACTTTAAAAACGGTCCACATCAAGAAAAACTCTTTAAAAAAAAAAAAGGAAGAAATGCTACGCTCTACACCAATATATGTGTCAAAATATCACTCACCAAAGTATGACATTAGAGTAATTTCTGAAACAGACTCACAGATGTAGAGAACGAACTTATGGTTACCAGGGAGGAGGGGTGCAGGGGAGGGATAGATTGGGACTTTGAGATTGAAAGGTACACACTGCCATATTTAAATTAGGTAACAAGGTCCTACTGTATAGCACCAGGAACTCTGCTCAGTATTCTGTAATAACCTAAACGGGAAAAGAATTTGAAAAAGAATAGATACATGTATACGTATAACTAAATCACTTTGCTGGACACCTGAAACTAACCTAACATTGCGAATCAACTCTAATATAAAATTAAAAAATTTTTTTAATTTTTTAAAAAAGATTTAAAGAAGCAAAAAAAAAAAAATTAAACAAATTCAGAAAAGTGCAAAAAAAGAAGAGAAGATTTCTGAACGTTTTTCGGCAAACCATGAAGTAGAATCCTAAACTCTTGGTTCACTCCTTTTGCAAGCTTTCATTCAGCGCTCTTCTATTCCTTGAACTATGTGGGGCTTTAGGGAGGAAAGACATTCTTTGCCCTCAAAGAGGTCATAGTCTAATGGGGAAGGCAAGGAAGCGATCACTGGGCTTGATAAACGCTTTGACACAGGTAAACATAAGGTGCTGCTGGAGCCGGTAAAAGGAGTCTCCATCCAGATCTGGGTGGAGGGAGGAGTTGTAGGGAAGGTTTTCTGGATGAGAGGACACCTGAATCAAGCAAAGGGGTCAGCAGAGCCATCAAAGATAATGACAGGCAGCTTGAAGAGCTGAAACATGGCCCACAGGCTGAGTGGTGACGGTCGGGGCTGAGGCCATTAGCCCAGACCAGATAACATCCTTTGCCACGGCATCCCGTGAAGTGGGGATGCTATCGTGGAGACAATGGGGACCTGGTAAAAGTTTAACAGGGGAGGACCATACTCGTATTTGCTCTGTAGAAAGCTCACTCTGGCAGCAATTTGGAGATAATTGAAGTGGACGCAGATGAGAGACAGGGAGACTTGTCAAGAAGCTGTTGGAAAAATCCAGGTTACAAAAAAAATGAGGAGGGTTTGAACAAGTGCCATGAAGAACTGTCTTCAGGTTATAGCAACAGGGTTTTATGACCAATTAGAGGTGAATGAGACGAATCGTGGACGGCTGCCAGGCTTCTGGTTTGGGTGGCAGGGTGGCTCACAGTACCATTCGCCAAAATCAGGAAATCCAGTTCCTTCCTTCTGCCTGTGGCTCCTTCTGACCTCTAGATGATCCCATTTCTCAAAGCTTCAGCCAGTCCCTGGGAAATTCTGCCCTGAGTGGCTGATGCCAGTCCACTCTGTGCAGACAATTTGGATCGACACCTTCTTTCTTCCAAAGGTGAGAACCAGGAAGAAGTTCTAATTGGGAGAGGCATAAACCTGGGCATAACTCAACCAACCCACCAAACTGTCATCAAGGTACATTAGCAGGGCTTCCCTGGTGGCGTAATGGTTGGGAGTCCGCCTGCCGAGGCAGGGGACACGGGTTCGTGCCCCGGTCCGGGAAGATCCCACATGCCGTGGAGCGGCTGGGCCCGTGAACCATGGCCGCTGAGCCTGCGCGTCCGGAGCCTGTGCTCCGCAACGGGAGAGGCCACGACAGTGAGAGGCCCGCGTACCACAGAAAAAAAAAAAAAAAAAGGTACATTAGCAGAAGCCGTATGAAACCCTACGACCGAAGGAAGGCTTTACTATGGAGATGTTTACCCTCATTGTGAGGATGCCAATGCTTCCAGAGGTGGGATTCCAAACTCACTAATGTCTTTGCCAAAATAAAGCCAAATGTGCATCTTTCCATTAGGTATCTAGGCAGGGTGTATATAATTAACAGAAAACAGGCCATGAAATAAATTCATTCAACGGAAAACTGTATATGTCTTAGAAAATACAGCGTATCTCACTGAGAAAGGTTGGTGCTATTTGAGAGTACAAACTCTTTGAAGGTTCCCGCTCATCAGGTTTTTGTTTTTGTTTTTTTTAACTTAAATCTCAATCGTGTATAGAAGTTTGTTTATTTATTTATTTATTTATTGACCGCACCACGTGGCATGCGGGATCTCAGTTCCCCAACCAGGGATCAAACCCGTGCCCCCTGCAGTGGAGGCGCAGAGTCTCAACCGCTGGACCGCCAGGGAAGTGCCTCACCCGTTTTTATTATGCTAAGGAATTCTGGCTCAATCTGAATTCATTTTGTTAAAATGTCTAGATCCATTTCGGATATTCTGGTTTGGGAATTGTACACTTGAAACGATGACCACACCCCACCCAAAGGCGAAAGGTTTGGGGAAAAGAAATGTTTCCCTTGAAACCGTCACATTCTTCTCACTGGGAAGGAAGATGCTTGGACCTGGCTGGCAGCAGCGTTGGGAAGGATTAATGAGTGTTTGTAGAGCCCTCCCAGGTCTGAAGATGAAAGACATCTGAGGAACACAGCCTCTAATTGATGTTTGCTATTTTGAGTGTTTCACTAAAGGACTTTTCTCCATGTAAATGAACTCTCATCCCAAAGCTTTTAAGGACACAGGATTGAGGAGTCTCAAGTGTAGCCTTCTTCTACCAACATGGTTTTTTTCATCAGTAATTTCAGACGTGGCAATTTCACACTCAGTAGTGATTATCCCTGCTCAGGAAGAATATTGACTTCAGGTGCTGTGATTTTTTTAGGTTGAGTCTATTTACAGCCAAAACAAACATTTAATTCCATTTCTTTGGAAGAAAATCAAATACATAGATAAACAAATAAATAAACCCAAGCCTTCAAAGGGCTAAATGATTTACTTTCCAGTCTATTTTTAAGCAGTGCTGAAATAGTTTTGTTTTTCTTGTACATTGGAAATAAACAGGTGATCAAACATCTGGATGTCAAAGTGTATATTTGGTTTGGCTTCATTTCCCAAGTTGTTTTCATAATCCAGAGGCTCAAGGAAGAATCAAGTCGGTTCATTCAAGTCCCAAGACAGGCACTATTTCACTTTTAATTTAGCTGTAAGTTATCCACCAGCACCTAACTCATTGCCCCATTTGGTCAAATGTCTATGCATCCCAGGTTAGAAAGTAAATTCAGTGTTATGGCAGACCTGGCCACTAAAGCAACATGCCCCAAATCTAAATGGAGAAGACCTGACTCCTCTGATGACTTGCTTTTCCCAGTCCTAAGCAACCTAACAATCCTCCATCTTTCCTTTTCTCCATAACAGTTCATATTAGTATTTAGGACCAAAGAAGATGATGAGCTCAAACCTACCACATCCTCACTTGAACGAGAGACTTAAGTTCCCACATGAGCAGATAACAATTAAAGGACAGTAGTAATTATAGATTAAACATTACATCTTTCCCTATTTCCTTGATAGTGTCAACGACTAAAGAAGCAGAGACACTCAATAAAGAATGGAATTCGGCCACCATTACACAGATCTTTCCAAATCTAATTTCACCAGCCAAACCTTAGGCTGGCTCTCCTAGAGTTGACCATTTCAAAAGAGATTGGACTTCAGGAAACGTCTCTGGGAAATTCATGACTTTATCTGTCACCTCGCTATCAGTCTCAAAAAGAAAATAGCTGAGTCTGAGTTTGGGTTCATGGTGGACACATCTCTAAATTAAAGCAAAAGGGCCAGTCACCTTGTTTCCAGCTGGGGGGGGTGCCTGGGCTTTTATGAAGCCCATGGTGCTTCCTTGATTATGCAGATTCAAGAATACAGGAAATGGGGACAAAGGTTCACCTGATGAGTTAAAAACCATCTGAGGTCCTTTCATACATATAGCCTCCAGCTCCACACCCCTGCCTCCAATCCAGAAAGCACATCCTTTAGGTCTTGCCTCTGTTAAGCTTATCCCCTTCAAAGCTCCCTTCGGGGTCTTTTAAACATAATTTTGCCTTTAAAAAAGATTTGCTTCGTAGATATGGTAATTTGTATAGTATTTCAGATTCCACATATAAGTGATATCATATTGTATTTGTCTTTCTGTCTGGCTTACTTCACTTCGTATGATAATCTCTAGGCCCATCCACGTTGCTGCAAAAGTCATGATTTCATTCTGTTGGGTGGCTATACAGAAGAAATAAACACAACAATGTAAATCAACTATATTTCAATAAAATCTTTTTTAAAAGATGCAGAGATCTTGATATTTGGTGGAGGGGGGTCAGTGCACACCATGCCTTTCCCTGGGCACTGCACTCCCTCTACAGCTGGCCTGAATCTTGAGCTGGAATTTGGCTCAAGCTAGAGTTTTATCCCAAACTGGAGGTGAGTTGGGGGGAGATATCAGAACCAGTATAGAGCACTGTTCAGGCTGGGCGTGCACACACAGCACAGCAGAGACAGCATGAGGCTGTTTGAGGAATCCAAGCAAATACAGCTCCATCGTGAAATCAGATTTTTTTAAATAAAATTAAATACGAAAGGCAGAGCAATGATCATCTGTTATAAAGTTTGCCTGTGACAGTAAAAGCTTTGTTATCGGACCAGCATGGGGAGTGGCTGTTGGTCAGCCAGATATTCTGGTTAGCTAAGGCTGGATTCGCATTGCCCCGGGAGCTTTACCTCTTATCTCTTCTCCGGCTCTCCCTTTTAGAAATGAAAGAAAGTGCATCTGGTTTGTGTGCAAGTCGCCATTTACAGTCTAGAGAGATGGCGAGTTCATTTTGTTTGTCCAAAAGCAGCAGCAATCATAGGGGCCACTTCCTAGCCACCCTGCTCTTTGGGTTCTCGCTGATCTAGTCTAGTCAGTTTTAGCTGGTTACCAGGGTGAAGATGTTGTTTGGTTTTTTGTTTTTGGTGGTTTTTTAACTCTAATACTTTGGGGTTGATTTTACTACCAAAAACGGGGTTGACTTTTTATTAAATAATCTGCCAGTGGTAGACTCTCAAAGGCACAAAAATGGGAAAAATGAGCCTCAGGAAGCAGCAGAGAGGGATAGAAAGCTCAGCCTCCTGGGTGCCCACATGGCTCTCCTGTCTTTACCAATTATTACTCTTATGGACTTGAGCAAATCATGTCACTTCCTTGGCTCTTAATTTTCTCATCTGTGAAATGAGCATATTAGAGCAAGGGATCCCTAAAGTCCCTCCCAAGCTAGGATTCTCCATGCACCTTCAAGAGAAAAGATGTTTTACTTGAGCTCCTCCTCCACAAGCCTCCAAATGGATGGTGGCCATCTGAAGATCTTAAATAACTCACCGCAGCTAAATCCCCTGGAAAAGGAAGTTAGTTTTAGGTCAATCCAGTGCAAATTTTTTTAGCAAACCCCTGACATTCAAACTGGGACATCCAAGCTCATGTGCGTCAGTGAATTCTCTCCATTTTGGATGTAAGGGGAGCCCCGAGTCAAAACTTGGCCTTAGCCTCTTTGTTGGAAGCCAAGACTCTGCGTGCTGGAGCAGAACAAATGGAACAGGAGCGGGGAAGAAGCCAGAGCTTGACACTGTCCCCAGGACATCCAGACGTGAGGCCCCTGCTCACCAAAATAAGGGCCTCCCCACAAACCCAGATCAGGCAGGGGTTCCTGTCAGCCCCATCACACAATGTCACAGAGAAACGGTGTGATGGGAGACATCTTGGCTCTGAAGCCAGAAGTCTGGGTTTTGAGGCCTAGTGTTTCACTTACGGTGTGACTTTGGATAAATGACTTGATCTCTGCCTCTGAGCTTCCTTTTGTAGTTCCTGATGACCACCTTTAGAATGATGATGGAGGTTGAATGAAACAATATATAAAATGCCACACACCATGCCTTTTATGTACGAGCTACTCAACACATTGTGACTATTAATATTTCAGTGAGTGGCTTGGGGGTCTCGGGAGTGGTTTATGCAAATCCTTAGAAAAGATTGATTGACGGGAAACCAGCTTGCACTGGCCGGGAAGATGGGTCCAACTTATCTCACAGGCCTCCTTTTTATGAGGGTAAGAAGGAATTTCTACTCCTCAGGGGAGATTAAGAAATAGAAGGGGGCAAGATTCTCTTTGTCAAGGGCCGAAACTGACTTGTTCCTTCTGGCTGGAGGGAAGGGATGGCCCCAGAAGAACTTTAGGAATGAAGGGAATCAACTCATGAAGTGACACTGCAGTTTCTCTGTGCTAATAACAGGGAGGTGAGGGAGAAGTGCATAGATGTAAGGTTCAAAGAGTACCGAGGATCACCGTGTATACGAGACGGGGGCAGACCAGCTGTAGGACACAGGGGCCCCTACTTCCTTCCATAGGCACTGATTTGCCTTCCTACCCAGGAGGAAGCAGAATGGGAAAAAAACACACTGAAGGGCTTCCCTGGTGGCGCAGTGGTTGAGAGTCCGCCTGCCAATGCAGCGGACAGGACACGAGTTTGTGCCCTTGTTCGGGAAGATCCCACATGCCACTGAGCTGCTGGGCCCGTGAGCCATGGCCGCTGAGCCTGCGTGTCCGGAGCCTGTGCTCCGCAGCGGGAGAGGCCACAACAGTGAGAGGCCCGCATAACGCAAAAAAAAAAAAAAAACACTGAAAACTGATCTGGGGACTGTCAGCACCATATTGGCCGATGCTTGAACTGCCACCTTCAAATCCCCAAACCAGAAAGGTGATGCCTAGAGGGGTCCTTTCATTAAGAGTGTCAACCTCCATAAACATAACAGATTCCATCTCAGGTCAAGCAGCACCCAAAGGAGAGGAGAAAAATCCAGAAAGGAAGGTCCATGTCCACTGTCCTCCTGTTGAGTCTCCAGGATGTCAAGACAGGGTCACGCTGAAGACTCATCCCTCTAGGCTTTCAGGGGTTTCACCTTTTGGTGGGGAACCCAAAAGAAAGAAAAGCCAGAAAAGCAAATGTTCCCTATACTTAGGGGCTGCCTTGTCTCTGTGTGACAGTCTATTTTTAAAGGTAATGGATTAAAGGATCATATCATTAAGTTGAAAAGAGAGGTCATTATTTGGTACACCATCTCACTTTAAAGAGAATCCTTGGGACAAAGAGCAACGACTAAAAGTAGCTAGGCTGGGGACTCAGCTGTTGCAGACATATTATGGGTGACCCTATGCTATGTTATAGGGTGTCAGACAGACCCGAGGCCGGCAAACAAAATGGATTATTTTGTCATCAAATGTACCAGAGCAGGAGTCAAGAGGCCTGGGCTCCAGCTAGGTTGAAAATTTGCTGTGAAACTTGAAAAAACCACTCATTTCTTGGGGCTCTGGTTGGCTCACCTGACGGGAAGCCTGGACTAAAATGACTCCTTAGATCCCAGAGTTAGTGATGGCCAACGACATGGGCTATAGAGCCCTAGACCTGAACCTGGTCAAGTCCCGGCTCTGTCCCTTAACAGCTGTATGACCTTGGCAATCGTCTATAAAATGAGATAACAAAAATATGTACCTCTAGGGGCTTCCCTGGTGGCGCAGTGGTTAAGAGTCCGCCTGCCGATGCAGGGGACATGGGTTCATGGCCCGGTCCAGGAAGATCTCACAGGCCGCGGAGTGGCTGGGCCCGTGAGCCATGGCCACTGAGCCTGAGAGTCCAGAGCCTGTGCTCCGCAACGGGAGAGGCCACAACAGTGAGAGGCCCGCGTACCGCAAAAAAAAAAAAAAAAATTCTACCTCATAGGCTCTAGGGGACATTCAATAAGTTAATGCACCAAGCATTGTGTGCGAGCACCAAGGTGGGAGAAAGAAGAGAGGGTCCCTGTCTTCGATGGGTTTTCGGTCAGTGAATGGAACTAAAATGAGCCCATTTGGTGGAAATAAATCTCCATTAAAGGAATAAGGTAGGTTTGTGCACCTGTGTGACTTGGGTCGATACATTTCTTGATACGAATTCATTCTTAACTAATAATAGCTGCGATGCCCTAAAAGAAAAAAAATCAACATTAATAGTTATATGAAAGATCCTATCTGGGCATCTGACACATAGTGGGACCTCGAATAAGTAGGTCAGAATTTGTACAGAGTTTAACGCCTCAGAGCGAGGTGTTTAAGAAAGGCAGAGATTATAGGGCTTGGGGCCAGATGGTGCCAGTTTGAAAAGACAAGAAGGAAAAGAAATAGAAGAGAAGAGAGAAAAGAATTCTGACCAAGGTGAAGGGAATTGAGGCAGTAAAATGGCAGCAGGAGATAAAAGAAGGTGAGTGTGTCTACCTGGCCGGGGTGGGAAACGCACGCCAGTCAACAGGATAGTGGATTGACTTCATTTCCAGGACCAGCTCCCGAGGATGGGCAGTGGCCGCCTGGAGTCCCATCCTAAGAGCAGCCTGAGTCCTTCAGGCTCCAGGAAGGGAGCCGGGATAGACCAGCATCACCAGCCATGAGCAGCACAGGCTGGTACGGGTCCCTCCTAGGCCAGGATACAGCTGTCGGTGGATGTTCTTGGGGCACATGAGGAGAGAGAGAAGGGCACCCAGAGACTCAGCCATCCAGGGCCAAAGGGGTGCAGAGTAAGAGGAGATCAAAACCACTCCCCAGGGAGAGGGGGAGGGGAGTTATAGTTTCACGGGTGTAGGGTTTCACTTGTACAAGAGGAAAAGAGTTCTGGAGATGGAAGATGGTGACGGTTGTACATTATGAATGCATTTAATACCACTTAAAAATGGTTACTATGGTACATTTTATGTTAGGTGTGTTTGACCACAACACAAACCACAGTCTCTCCTCAGGACTGGAGAGAAAAGCAGCCCCAGGGAGGCAGATGGTCCTGAAGTCAGGGAGAAGAAATCCATTTACACTCAACACTCAGGATCTAATGGGGGGCGGGGGGGTGGGGGGGAAAGCAAACCGAAAGGCAATAAATCTTGACGATCATGATAGCAGAGTAGTAGAATTATGGGTGATTTTCATATATTCTGTATATTTTTTAAATGGGTGAAATTAAACCTGTATTACTCTTATAATAAGAAGCAAACCACAACATTGTAAATCTAATATACTTCAATCAAAAAAATTTTTTTAAAGAAACAAACTTTAAAAAAAATTTTAAACCTCTGGCTGCCGAACCAAATTTGCTTCTTCTTCAGATTCAAAGTCAAACCACAGTATTCATAGCAAGGACAAGTCCTGAAGCAGGACTGCCCATCAGATGAGGGACAGTCTCTATGGCTTTATTATGGTCAGCTTGTCCCCCACCCCTGACTTCTTGAAAGCCCTCCAGAGCTTGGGGCATTTGCAAAACAATCCCAAGGCTTTTTTTTTTAAACACCCTCAGGAATTTTCTGCCTCTAAAACTTACCTTCTCTATTTTTGTTTGTTTGTTTGTTTGTTTTGGATAGATACTTGTGCTTGTGACATCAAACCAGACTGTAAATTCCTGAGGACAGAAACCGGGTCTTGTTCCTCTTTTAAGCACACTTGGCATTTGGCACATAGAAAGGGATTTCATCAACGTCTGTTAAATGATGAATGTTCCCTGTCTGTCCCCTGCCATTTCCCTGGCCCCCTTTTCCCCTGGTGTCCTTTGCACCTGCCGGGATGCAGCATTATTTCTTGCTGTTCTAGAGACAGAGACGGAGATGCATTTTGTTGATCCCTGTCTAAGCAGAGGCCATCACCTGTCACTTCCCCAGGGCCTTGGTGTTTGGGAGCACAACCTCTGTGAATGCCAAGAGGTGACTCCAAACCCATGGTTAGTCACTCCGGGGCTGGCTACCAGATGGTGTGGTCCACTTAATAATAATACTTAACGCTTAAACTGCTGCTTCTACGAGCCCCTTCAAAGCCTTTATGATCATTAACCAATTAAGGCACAGTCCTGCCCTAGTGACTACAGTTATAATTCCCACTTTACAGATGGGGAAACTGAGGTAGATTTTCGGTGAGCTGCTGTAGGCCAGAGTCCACTTTCGAGCCAGAATTAGAAGTTGCAGATACCGACTTCTGGGTAGAAGCCGCGGTACCCCACACCTCTCTTATCTAAATAAATGGTTCCTGAGTAAGTGGGTGGATAGGTCTCCACACAAGAACTGTGTCTACAGTTTCTGAGGGATGAGTGTAATTCTGCATTCAGTACTTTTTGTCAATCTCCAGGCTGAAGTTGAGCTCAGCTTCCAAAGGGAATGATAAACAAACAAACAAAAAGAAAAAAAAATGGGTTTGCCATGGGTTTTTTTTTTCTACTATACATACTTTCTGAGCATATGTGAAATGCATATGGCAGTTTAGAGCAAATTAAATATTGTTACCTACTTCTGGCCACTCAGCAGCTTCCTCTTAGCAAAAAAGGATGTAAGAGAGAGAAAGAGAAAGGAGATGTAACAAAACTTACAGCTCTGGGAATCCTCAGTTGGTGACAGAAATGATAATAACTGCTCACAGCTATGTGACATAACATAGCAAATGACCAGGAGGATTAATACTTCTTGTCTGGACTTCCCTGGTGGCACAGTGGTTAAGAATCCGCCTGCCAATGCAGGGGACACGGGTTCGAGCCCTGGTCCGGGAAGATCCCACGTGCCGTGGGGCAACTAAGCCCGGGCGCCACAACTACTGAGCCTGCGCTCTAGAGCCCGCGAGCCACAACTACGGAGCCCGTGCGCCTAGAGCCCGTGCTCTGCAACAAGAGAAGCCACCACCGCAATGAGAAGCCCGCGCACCACAACGAAGAATAGCCCCCGCTCGCCGCAACTAGAGAAAGCCCGCGCACAGCAACGAAGATTCAATGCATCCAAAAATAAATTAAAAATTCAAAAAAAAAAATACTTCTTGTCTGAGAGGTTAAGTAGGAAATGCTAAGTAGGAAATTTTGATTGATTTGTTTAGCAGAAAACTAAATGACTCAAACTATCCAGAAGAAAACCCAAGACTCTGAATGTCTGAGTGCAGACTCCAGCAATTAGCACAAAATAAAACCGGGCACCTCTTCCAACATAGCGTGTTTGGGGTTTTTTATTAATACCAGGACTGGAAACAAATATTTGAGATTCTTATAAAAGCGAAGTACCTCTCTCTGGGCCTTCTGGTCTATGAAAAGGCTAAATGTCACAGCCAAGGGCATCCAGAGTACAGGAGAGATTTGGTGGGGTCCTGAAGGACCCCTTCTGGAGGGCCCAGCCTGCTCAGAATCTGTAGGGACCAGAGGGTTGGGGTCATTGGGAGGGTGTGCTGAGGACATGCCACGCTTAGCACACATGAAGTCACAGAAATGAGGAGGGCAGAGTCAGGGGACGTGACCCAAAGAAAGGACGCGAGCTGAAGAAACAGATGTTTATTGACTTTTAAATAAGACAATATTCTGTTGTTCTAAATCACAGTGACCTACATATGCTTTTTCCTGGAGGGAGGGGGAGTTGAAGATAACAACAGGCCTCCCCCACCTAAAACCTGTGAGGTACATATTTCTTGTGTTCCAAAAAAGAGAAAATTCTTTCTGTGCTGCAGGAAACTCTTAAAAGTGGACACAGCCCTTAAGATTTGCAGCTTAAAAACATTTCCGTTTATAACTCCCTGAGATGTTCAGCCAAATTCATCCCATGCTCATTAGCAACATGGCTGAAAACTCGGAACAGAGAACATACTTTAGGACAAAATTAAGATCTTCCTCTTAGGGGTCAGTACAACGTGGTTCCTCAAACAAATGCCAGGAAACAAATGAAATCCTTAATATTTAAGTCACAAATTCCCTCTTTAGGCATACATGAGAGGTGAGTTCACGCCGAATACAGAATTGAAGGGGTTTTTTTGGTTTGTTTTGTTTTTATGGAATTAACCATTGGAATTAAAGTAATTAAATGCTATTAGCCTAACCGTTCTTGATTATTAATAGCCCAGGTTTGAACCGAGTAAACTCAAGGTGGATTTCAGATCCCACGGATATTTGGCCTTGAACTCTGTTTCATTTCTTGCAGAGGTGAAAGGAACTAAGAAATAAATGCTGCGTGACTTGAAACAGAGAAAGATTTATCCTTTCTCAAGCCCAAAGAGCACCGGACACAAATATATGCTTACGGCACCTGTGCTCAGCCTTTCTCATCCCAAAGCCCCTCAACAGAGACAAAAGGGGATAAGATCAGGAACTTAAGAGGATGTAACAGAAAGAAACATACAAGAAGTGTATGTTCCTGAGATTCTCCCCTACAGAAAGTGGCTGTGAGGCATAGCACGAGAGGTCCACTGGCTGTTTAAGAGTTAAAATTTTATCCCCGCACCTAGGGTTGCCAGATAAAATACAGAACACCCAGTTAAATTTTAATTTCAGGTAAGCAACCAATAATGATTTGGGATAAGTATATCCCAACTATCGGATGGGACATACTTTAACATAGTACTCTTCATTGATCTGAAATTCACCTTTAAGTGGCCATGCTATATTTTTATTTGCTGAATCTGACAACCACAATCACAGCAAAAAGTTTTTTGCAATGTACAAAAGTGAAAAATCGGGGAAGAGGAATATAAGTACATTGTTTAGAGATATAAAAGTAACACAAAAATAGCTAAGACAGTTTAAGTAGTTTCCTCTGGGAGACAGAAATTGAGGAGGAGGAAAGTTTGAACTGCCATTTTTCTTAAGGCTCTGCAGTAGCATTTGAATTTTTCATCTATGTACTTACAGAAATTTGACAAAAATTAAAATTTCTTTTACAAAAGAAATGACCTGTAATAACCTAAATAGGAAAAGAGTTTAAAAAAGAATAGATACATGTATAGGTATAACTGAGTCCTTTTACCGTACACCTGAAACTAACACAGCATTGTTAATCAACTATATTCCAATATAAAATAAAAATGAAAAAATAAATAAAATAAAATCGGAAGAAAAAGAAATGACCAGCATTAATTTTATTTTAACTCATTTTTCCTCATCAAAAAAAAAAAAAAAAGAAACTGGTATGACAAGTTTCAAGGGCATGTGAGGAAACGTTTAAAAAAAATTGAAATAAAAAGAGAAACAGAGAAAGTCATCTACCTCCCACTCTTTCCCAGTTCTGTGGGCAGGTGAATGCCGGCCTCCAGTCCAAAGAACCCCCAGCACGGTAGCGCTCAAAGCTTGCAGTCCAAGTCAGTAGGAGACGGGCGGTTTTTTGCTGTGATGAGAGTGGGGATTAAGAATTTAGCTGCTCTAGGTAGTCTGTGACCACCTAGAGGGGTGGGATAGGGAGGGTGGGAGGGTGGGAGACGCAAGAGGGAAGAGGTATGGGAACATATGTATAGGTATAACTGATTCACTTTGTTATGAAGCAGAAACTAACACACCATTGTAAAGCAATTATACTCTAATAAAGATGTTAAAAAAAAAATAGAATTTAGCTGCTAATGACTGAGCTCTTGCTAAATGCCAAGCACTGCAGGAAGAACTGGAGCCCATTATCACCTTTCATCTTCATGGCCACCCTCCAAGATACAGTTATTGTCACTTTCAGATGAAGAATCAAGGCCAGCGGAGGTCAAGTGACATGCCGGAGACCACCTAACTGGCAAGTTGTGGAGCTGGGATTGAATCCCAACACCTGTCAGACTGCAATCCCCTGCACTCAACCAACATGGTCCATCACCTCCCAGGTGTGAGGCTGGGCGCGAGATTCTGGCAACAGCCCCGATTAGAACTCAGGGAGCTGAAGCTCCTCATGCCCATGGGTGCCATGAGAATGACCTTGGAGCCTTCTCCATCTCCCACTGTCATCGGGGTTCTGATGGCCTGGGATCCTGGTGCTTTGTCTCACAGTTTTCACAATGACCCCACCCAGGAAGAGAGCGTACCCCCACTGGGCTTCCACCCTGAGTGCCTCTTGCAATGGATAAAGGAATCTAAGTGTCCCCCAAGAGATGCTTTGTCATGGGCCTCTTGAAAGCCTGGAATTTTTGGAAAACATCCCCAAGAAGGTACAACATCCCATGTGCCTGTTTGTTTCCCACTTGAGAGTGAAGGGGCTGGGAGAGAAGTGACAACCATCACTGGGGAGTTTTTCTGTGCCTGGGACTTTTCAAGCTTATGCTTCTAGAGCAAACAAACCTAGGGCAGCCCAAGACAACGCTGACATCTAAAAGCTGCCACTCAAATTAACACCTTTCTTCTCAGCTTTGATTCCCTTCAAGCCACACCCAAACATGATGCAGTTGTCTCCCCAGATCTGAGTTTTGGGGAATCATCAAAGTTCTGCTACCTTCCTCCTCGTTGGTCCAGATTCAGGGTGGGAGAGAGAAAGAGCCCTATAACAGGGGCAGTGGTGGCTACGTGGTTCATCGTTATGATTATTATTTGCTGAAAGCCCAACTGCACATTCAGCAGGGTTGTAACTGCCCAGAACAGGTGGGGAATGCCTCCTGGTCATTCTCAGGGAGGCCAGCGGGCTCCCCTCTGCAGCATCAGATAATAGTGAAGATGATAAGTTTGAGCTCCCTGGGCCGGAGCATCCTCCAGTATTTGATCCCAGTAGGGATCTGATTCCCTCCTAATGGCAGTTCTCTTTGATGTCTGAGATTCTCCTGAGGATAAGGGAGGTGACTTCGGGCTCCTGGCCTGACTCAGTTTTGTCTTTCTTGCAGCTCTTAAGAATGACTCCCGGGCTTCCCTGGT
>RJWK010002112.1:57415-73257 GCA_004363435.1 Platanista minor
CCCGCATACCGCAAAAAAAAAAAAAAAGAATGACTCCCATCCTGCAACCTATTTGCCAGGGTCTGCATGGAAGTCACTAGTGCCACTTTTAAAAAACAAACATTCGGAGGCTTCCCTGGTGGCGCAGTGGTTGAGAGTCCGCCTGCCAATGCAGCGGACACGGGTTCGTGCCCCGGTTGGCGAAGATCCCACATGCCGCGGAGCGGCTGGGCCCGTGAGCCATAGCCGCTGAGCCTGCGCGTCCGGAGCCTTTGCTCCACAACGGGAGAGGCCACAACAGTGAGAGGCCCGTGTACCACACACACACAAAAAATAATAATAATTAAAAACATTCGGCAAGGCTTCTCTT
Organism: Platanista minor; assembly: GCA_004363435.1. Taxonomy (NCBI): domain Eukaryota; kingdom Metazoa; phylum Chordata; class Mammalia; order Artiodactyla; family Platanistidae; genus Platanista; species Platanista minor. Next base: position 57,765 of record RJWK010002112.1, read on the forward strand.
TTTTTACGCTAAGGATGTAAGTCTTTAGCCACCCAATAGGAGTCCATTGTTTCAAGAAGCCAAAGGGCCAGAATATTGTGAAGATTCTGGCCTGTAGGCACTCTGCAGGTCCCGACTCTTCTCTGCCATTGAACAGAATTTCTGTGTGGGTCTCACTGACTAGTTGGGTGTCGTGTAGCTTAGGGAGTAAACTCAATACCCTATTTCATATTCAATCACAAATATTTGTAAACCACCAGCATGGAGGTCTCCATTTCCCTCTCAGGCAGGTAAGTGAGGGGTGGCTTACCCATCCTGGGAAGGAGGCTAGTGGCTGGTGGGGCTGAGCCCCAGGTCAGGGAGCTGCACCTACTGGCGTGTCACCTCACTTGTTGAGTCACTGAAAATCCCCAAAGTGTCCAGCTGAGTTGGGAACTGTAAGAAGAAAACAGACTTCCGGGAGCTCCCCTGACTGGCGTCTGAGAATGGTCAGCGGCCCCATTGTTCCTGTGGGATGGGAAGGGGTTTATTCCAAGTGCTCAAGGCCTGGACCAGAAAAAAAGTTCTCGCATTAGTCAAATTCACACACACACACACACACACACACACACACACACGCACGCACATACACCTCAGAACAATTGATAGCTTGCATATGTAAACAAGATCAGATCACAGGGTCTGCAGCCCAGGTGGGGTTAATTGCAGGAGTGGAGCATCGAACAGCAGCTCAGAGGCCACCATGCAGCTCCGGGCTGGGCTCCCAACAGAACCAGGGGCTGGGTTCCCAACAGAACTCATCCATCTAGTGACCCAGTTTCCCCCAGGAGGTAGGTCACTGCCTTGGGAAACGTCAGGAAGGTGAGATGGACCAAGAAGTTGGAGGGGGGGGCAGAGAGAGAAGAGGTGGACCATGGGGCAAATTCCAGCAGGTCTGAATCCAACATCTGGGATGATAGGATTCTTCTGCACCTGCTTCCTCCTTCCAGAACCTCCTTCTTCCACATTCTGCACCTCCTAAAGTAGGGATGACTCCAAAGGCCTAAAAAAATTCTGGACGAGGGGACAACCACCACCCTGAGATCTCTACTTCTTTAAACCTTGCAAACACATCCCTACTCCCAGCTACCTCCGCCCTCCGGCGGGCAAGCAGCAGCACAAGGTAGGCCGCAGCTGCCTTCCCTCTGCCGGGGAAAGGGAGGGAGCAGGTGGGGCTCCTTCCCAGCAGGTGCCTGGGCCTCGCCTTTTCTCCCGGGGCAAGAAGCAGACACAGGTGCCTCCTGCCACTCCCTCTTTTCTCCTAGAGAGGTGTCCCAGACTCCCTCTGGCCCCCCAGGGCTGGAGGCCTAGAGAGGGCCCTTTCCTACCAACTCTCTCCACAGAGCAGAAGCCTGGGGACCCAAACCCCACCCTCCCTCGCTCCTCTCCCACCAGTCCCACCACCTCCAAGGAGCTTTAGGACTCCCCGTAAGGTCTGCTTTCTCCACGACCCTAGCCTCTTCCTCAAGTCTGCCCCCCAGCCAGCGCCCGGGCTGGGGCCACCCTGCAGGAGGCGGCCCCGTCCTCAAGGAGCTGACAGGTCCAAGAGTACACAATTTGGTTAGTTAGGCTTACAACCTGCCCTGAAACTCTGGTTTGATCTTTGAGTCCCTGCTTCTGGATCTTATCTGACCCCGGACAGAACAGGACTCTGGAGAGCATACCTCTTCTCCCCCATTTTTGGTGCCCTCACTGGGAAGGAGACGGGAAAGAGGATTCTTCGAGGTTATGAAGGACTTTTCTAGAAGTTCTTCAAGGAGAACCTCAGGTCCAGAATTGACGTGTAAGGCTAAGCTGGAAAGGGTAACGTCAGGAGAATGAATGACACGCCGAGGGCCCTTCCTGGAAACGGCCGCCATGGGTGTCCATGGACCCCTGCCTCCTGTCCCCGTGCGTTCAGGGCTGCCAAGAGGAAGCCCAGACAGACTAAGGGTCAACCCATCACAGGACGATTCACCACCTCCAATCCATCCCAGCTGCTCCAGAGAAGGGACACTTCTTCGTGACCCAGGAAGGGTCGTGATTCCCTGGTAGGGAGCAGTTCAGGGAAGCCGTGTTCTAAGGAAACCCAGAAGCTCTAAACCTCCCACATGGGCCTTCCAGAAGGAATCCCACAGGGAAAAGGCAAACATGGCAGAGAAAGTGGTCCAAGGAGGGTTTCCCCCGGAAGGCTGGCAGTGACGTGCGGCTGGAAAAAGAGGGACAGGAAGGTTGACGTGGTCGGGAGTGATGACAAAAGTGGCCTAGCCTGTAAGATCCACCCAAAAAATGGTACCAAGGTTTAAAAATAATTATAATTTTTTAAAGACCAAAAATGGTTCTAATCTGGGGGAGAAGGAAAGTCGGAGAAGCAGAAAAGTCAACAACAAGCAGGGACAGGATGGGATTGGGCAGAAAGCGTGTCGGAGAAGGGAAAGGAAAGCAGATAACATGCAGGATGCTGTCCTTTGTGCCTGGGGCCCCTCTCAGGGCCCACGTCCCTTTTCTCCTGGACGTGGACAAGCTCAGACCCGATCCATCTAGTCTGAACTTGAGCTGAAATGCCAGAAGGCCCCTAGCTCCTTTCTGCTGAAAATCTAGTCACTAGAAGTTTAGGCAAAAGGGACATTTTCCCAGAAGCAATCAGCTAGGGTTTGGGGGTTCCTCTTGATGATGACCCCTCATCATTCAGCCCCAGGCTGAATCCCTTCTTCTGAGACCTGCCAGTGAAGCAGTGAGAACTCCTACATTACGGAGGTGGAACATCCCTGGTCTTCCTCTTCGTCTGACCCACTTTTCTCAGCCCAGCAGCCTTGATAATCAGTCTTCTCGCAGAGCTTCCATAAGTCAAGCTGAGAACTGACCAATACACCATTTTATAGGTGGGGAAACGGAGACACTTAGGGAGGTGAGCGCTCCAGCAGAGAAGACCCCCATCTCCAGCAGCCCTCGTATGACCGGGAGTCTCTAGAGCCCAGGGCCCAGGGCAGGAGAACATCAATGTCCGTGTCATTGCTGCTGGGAGAAGGGGAACAACTAATGTTGGGTCAATCCAGGCTGAGCTTCTAGCGTCCTTCCTAAAAGGATGTAACAACAACACCACCATCTTCTAGAAAGGTTGTTCCTTGTCTTCCATGAAATTCCTTAAAAGCAATAGGACTATAACCAGATAAAAGGGAATTCCAAAATGGCTTGCATAACTCCCAAAGAGAGTCCTAGCTGCCCATCCACACAGCTGAATGTGTTCAAAGACTAGATCTAGAAAGACCTACAGAGACTAGCCAGGCCATACTCCGATTAGATGAACAATGAGGTGTCAAAGGACCATATGACATGTTCAAGAGCGCACACTAGGAATTGACTAAATTGGCGTTGCAACTTAAGAAGAAGACGGAATTAGCATTATTATAATGAGTAAGGCCCTCTCTCCTAGCCTATATACAGAACACTGCTGTGAGCATGGCGCTTATGAGTTACCTCATTGCTAACCACAGTCTGAGTTATACTGTCAACAATATCATCTTTGGGATAAAACGTCCTCCCAGAGCCTCGAACAAAGAGAGAAACATGACATTGGGGTTCATCATAATTCAGAAAATTGCGGGTATGCCTTACTTCCAGCAAATTCTGCCCTATTGAATTTATATTGAGTTTTTGTAGTGGTAGCCTTTGAATGGACTGGGGAGTTGGCTGTGGAAAGTAATGTTATGGTGAATCCTTTCTATTAGCAAAGCATCTTTCTGCAAAGCAAATAATTCCCCCCGATGTTCCTCAGTCGGTTTTACTTAAACTGAAGTGTGTTGTCTGTCCTGAAAGTTGATCTCCACATTACTCCACGCACAGCTCAGATTCCATAAAGGACAATATTTTGGGAGCAGCTTGGGAAGAAAGCATCTGGGGAGAAGCGGATCCAGAAGACAAATCAGATAGATTCACTCCTTCCTAATTCCTCCCCTCTTCTCACCAGAGCAAAGCCCCGTCCTTCATGCCCACAAAGAAAGGTTTCTGAGGAATGTTGTGAAAGAAAAATAATTATTAACAGGATAGACAAGGAAGCCTGTCTTAGGGTGAAGAATAAATGGCATCAAAAGGCAAATATATTCACTAGCTCTCAGCAGCATTATTCCAGTGGGAAGACACGAGACGGAGGGCCCTAGATTGACGAAGAAAAGAGGAAGAGAAAGTCAGAAATTGATGAAGAGATGAAACCCATCCCAGGGGTATAATTAATATTTTTAGCTCTATTATTGGTTGGCGTTTTCTTTAATGAAGCTATAAAGAAAAATTAAAGGACCAGGGATTGCTTCAAGGGTAAACCGAGGTGGAGTCCGTTCAGAGGAAGGGGGTGGCCAGTTTCTTCTGCCCCCACCATCCGCACCAAAAAAAAAGGGCAGTGAGGAATCAGGGAGAGCTCAAAGGAAGGCTAACATTCTGCTAGAGTTTTCCTTGTGTTCTCTGATTATTAAAGCAATTCATGAATCGTGGGAAATGTGGAAGGTTAAGTATGAAGAAGTAGGGGCACCTATAATACCAGTAACCGCTGTTAATTTGGGGGCATATTTCTGGAGCTCTTTAAAGGCAGAGGTCATCCTTGCTTTCTGAAACGCTGCACAGGAGGGCAACTCCAGGGCAGGACATTTTAATTCCACACCAAGGAAGCCATGGTGCTATGCTCTGGTTCCTGCCATGTAAGACTGTGTTCTGTGGATCAAGGGACCTGGACTATCACAGCTGCACATTCTCAGGGCCCCTTTCCCCATCCACAACCCCAGCAAGTGAGCCCTAGCCTGGGGGGCCACTGCCAGGTCCAGTCCCTGCCTGGCCCATCTGCAACGCCAGACACCCATCCAGGTGAGGGTGGACCGCTCCGCGTCCTGACAAATGGGAAAGCATCGCCTGGGGGCACTGGCTGCTCCTAAATCGAGTTTTCAGTTCAGGGAAAAAAAATAAACCAAGCGAGGAATTTTCCACTGCCCCATTCATCATGAGAGCAACAGCCTGGGAGCAGGAAACAGCGAGGCAGGCTGTCCAAGGCTCAGGGCCCTCCCGGCCCAACTACGGCTCTCCATTCCCTGGCAGGAGTCGCCTTCCACTGGGTCCACCCTGATGGATGTTTCTGACCTAATACATGAGTGGGCGGCAGGCCGAGTGGCCTCATTTCTTTCCACGTTCCACAGGAGATGCAATTTGAAGACTATCAGAGGGATGCTCCTGACCGGGTATCTTCCCATCTTGGGTTCCCAGTGGCTGATACACCCCTGAGATTCAACTCCTTGGAGGAAGCCTTTTCCTGCCCCTGTGTTTCTCTCCTGAGACAGCTCAGAACAGTGGCTAAGAGGTCACTCGACCACCAACCAGCTGTTCGTCATTGACCCTCCCTCGGCCACAGCATCCTCCTCTGTAAAATAATAATAGTATTTCCCCCATTGAGTTGTTGTGAAGATTCATTAGTATAACGCACGCACTAAACCTGGTACATGGATCCTCAGTGAGTGCTGGCTGTTTCTGTCCAGCAACGCATTCATTCAGCAGCCATTTATTGATAACACGTCCTCTGAGGACACGGGGTTTCTGCCTTCAAGGAAGTCATCATCCGGTGGGGGAGACAAATGTTAAAAACAAACACCTGTGGGCTTCCCTGGTGGCGCAGTGGTTGAGAGTCCGCCTGCTGATGCAGGGGACACAGGTTCGTGCCCCGGTCCGGGAAGATCCCACATGTCGCGGAGCGGCTGGGCCCGTGAGCCATAGGCCGCTGAGCCTGCGCGTCCGGAGCCTGTGCTCCGCAACGGGAGAGGCCATGACAGTGAGAGGCCCACGTACCGCAAAAAAAAACAAAAACAAAAAGAAAAAAACAAACAACTGTGACATCGCATGATAACATCTGTGAGGTGAGTGTTATAATCATCCTTTTGCACACTATCTCATACGTCTCCCCAGTGATGCTGCAAGGTAGCTACTACTGTGCCCATTTTACACATGATGAGGCTGAGGTCCTGAGGCCGCTGGGTTGGTTAGCAGATGCTCACAGATTTGAACCCAGGTCTTCAGAGTCCAACCCCTATGCTCTCGATCCACAGTCACCAGTCCCTTTTTTCTCTCTCTTACAGGGTCCCTCAAAGCTCCAGCTGAATTTCCTGAGGGTAACTCCGAAGACTACCCGATGCCGAACACGGCTTTAAATCCTAACTTGAGTGCCTTCCCCCATCACGTGATCAGCTCTGCCAGGTTGATGCAAGATTACTGGCAGATTCCCATCCATCTCGGTTCACGTTGTTGTCACCGCCACTGCTTCTTGTCCTTATAGAATTGCAACCTTGAAAGTCACTCTGGGACATACAACCCAGGGACTCTAAACAGCCACCAGGCCATTGCTGCTGAAGCCTGCACTTCAATGCCTGACAGAGATGATTAAATATCCCCTGTTACAGGAGCATAAGGAAGCCAGGCGTCCTGCACAGATGAGTAGAGCAGAGAACAAACAATGGGCCAGATTTTCCTGTCTCTCAGGGGAGTCACTCTCTCATCTTTCAGAGACAAAATACTCCCACAATGAAAATCTGGCAGAGTAACCTAAAGGTGGCCCAGAGGAGGGCAGGCATCAGGAGGGGTTGTCGGGACACAAAGGCCCACCCAATACGGGAGCTGCCCACGTTCCTACCTCAGGCTAAGAAGCAGAAAGGAATTTTATTTCCTGTGACTTCTTATTGTCGGTACCACTCACTTGCATCACATACCACCCTTGATGGTGGGATTGACTCAGTCTCAAGACAGCTGAGAGTACAGTCTCAGTCTCATTTCCCCACTCTGGTCCCGGACTTCTGGCAAAGTACCTACCTTCACCCGGGCCCACCTTCCAGCGTGGCCTCCACACCCTGCCTGGCCCCCCTGGCCTCCCTGCAGACAGCCTGGCCACCCGCCTTATTGAGAATATGGTCTTATCATAACATCTCTCGAGTTCCCGCCACAGCCCCAAACCATAGAGGTGTGACATCTGTGTGGTGACACTTTCCTCTGCCCCCTCAACTTCTGAATCTTTTTCCATCTCTTCTTTTTTCTCAGGAGAAGACTGATGCTACTTCCTTTTTCCAAGGCCTTTGCTCCCGACCCCTCTCTATGAGGTTCTCTCCACTCAGCCCCATCTGTCTTGCACCTTGAATCTTGCCTTCTTACCAACTACTCCTTCCCTTCTGCTCACCCACCTGATTCCATGGTGGCCCTCTCAGCCCCTGAACTGAATCCCCCCACCTTTCCTCCGGCAGGGATTCCCCAGGGCAGGGTCTACGCATCTTGAGCCTCCTCTTCCTCACCACAAACTCCTCCTTTTACTCCTAACAATCCTGCAGCCACCGTGGCCGTCTACCCGGAATTCTTTCTCCAGGTCAAAAGAGCTGCCAAACTCCAAAAGCTAGTGGTCTTCTCTCCATCTTGAACCCTTGATTTCTGCAACACTTGACTTTACTTCTTGAAGTGGCTCCTCTCCCGGCTTCCAGGAGGTAGCCCTTCCCTGGCTCCATCCTTGTCTCTCAGATAGTCTTCTGCATTAGCCTTGCCAGCTCCTGTGCTTCCTGTCTTCCATCTCTTTTTTTTTTTTTTTTTTTTTTTTCTTTTTTGGCTGCATTGCGTGGCATGCAGGATCTTAATTCCCCAACCAGGGATCGAACCTGTGTCCCCTACAGTGGAAGCACAGAGTCCTAACCACTGGACCGTCAGGGAACTCCCCTGCCTTCTACTTCTGACATGGGGTGATCTTCAAAGTTATGTTCCCATTCATGAATCCATAATCTATCTCAACCCTCAAGCTCTCTCTTTGTGACCTCATAGCCTTACCATGGCCTCAAGCATAACTTTACCTAGATCACCCCCAAAAGTTCATCTCTTCCAAACTCCACGTTCATATATCTCCCCACCTGTTGGACAATTTGATCAAGATACCCCACCAACAACTCAATACGTCTGAGACTTGGTTTATCATCCTATCTGGATTCACTGCCACCTTGAGACCCGACGTACACTTCTAGGAGGGACCTGGGGTGTTTCGGCAGGCAGAGCAAATGAGAATGGAAGTCATTTTCACTGTCACCCAGTGTAGACGCCCACTCTACCTCAGCCCATGTCATCTAACCAGTTTCCAGGTTCTACTGAGTTTTCCTTCAGGAGATCTCTCCCATCTGTCCCCACCTCCTCAAGCTGTTACCCTGAATTAGATGCCATTTATTACCTTCCACTTGGGCGCCTGCCACGGCCTCTTGGCTGGTGTCTCTTCTTCCATCTTTCTTCCCCCAACCCATCCTATTCCCATTATCACACGTACAGCTGTGACTGGACCACTCCTCTGCTGAAAGACCTTTCACACCTCCATATTGAGGAGTGAAGAAACTCCCAGCTCTCTGACCTGCCACTCATAATCTAGCCCCAACGTCTCTTTTTAGCTTTTATGTGTCCTCTGTAGTCTTAGAAACCCGGGCAACTCCAGGTAAGAGCCTCCTCCTTCCCTGCCTCCAGATGTAGCTCACACACTTTCCTCTGCATGCAGTGCCTCTGCCCTCCATACCAAGCTGCCTAGTAAAATCCTACTACCCCTCAAACCCATATCAAATGATACTCACTCTCCACAACCTTCCTTGGTCCACTCCTTGTCACTTTCCTTTTCATTTGCACCTTCCTAATCAGACTTAAAAGTGTGGCTGTTCGTGACATGCTTCATCCTCCCTCCTAGATTCTAAGCTTCTGAAGGGTAATGCCCATGGTTATTAGTTCTTAACATCCCTCCCTGGGCCTGGTATTGTCTTGCCTTGTGCCAACTCTCAGGCAGCATTTGTCAGTTCTACAGCTGGAAAATGTTCTGATCATTCATTGAATCTATAGAGTTCTTGACCCAACCGTCTTGGTCACAGACATCTTTGTTTTGACAGACAGCTGCAGAACAGCATCAGCATCATTTTCTTTTTCTTTTTGTTAATTGTCTCCCCTAACCTCACTGATTTTTTTTCACTTTTATCTTATTGTGCTAAGACCACTTAACTTGAGATCTACCCTCAACACATTTTTAAGTGTACAGCATATTATTATGGATTCAGGTACAATGTACAATCTAGGTACAATCTCTAGAGCTTATTCATCTCTATTAACTGAAACTTTATTCCCATTGATTAGTAACTCCTCTTCTCCCCTTCCCTGGCCCTGGCAACCACCATTCTACTTTTTGATTCTATGAACTTGACTACTGTAGATCCTTTATATAAGTAGGACCAGGCAGTGTTTGTCCTTCTGTGATGGTTTAGTTCACTTAGCATAATGTCCTCCGGGTTCATCCCTGTTCTCATGGATTGCAGAATTTTCTTCTTTTTTAAGGCTGAATAGTATTCCACTGTAAGTATAGAGCACATTTTCTTTATCCATTCATCTGTTGATGGACATGCAGGTTGTTCCACATCTCAGCTATCGTGAGTAGTGCTGTGATGGACATACATAGTAGAGGCAGTGTCTCTTTAAGATCTTGATTTTAGCTCTTTTGGATAAATACCCAGAAGGGGAGTGGATCAGATGGCTGTTCTATTTTTAATTTTTTGATGTGCAAAGTTTCTAATTTCTCCACCTCCTCACTGACACATGTTATCTTTAATATCATTTTCAAAGGTATGAAACATATGGATGATTGAGCCTTTCTAATAATACTAAGAACAGTCACCATCTGCTGAATAGCTATGCACTAGGCTAAATGTTCTACCTGTGTTATCATCTTCATAGAAACGCCCATTTTACTGATGAGAAAATACATTTTCTACAATCGAAAAAATGCATGAGTCAGTTATTCTGCCCCTGTGAGCTCTACTTAAGCTCTGGGAGCCTGGGGGGGAGTGACCTGGAACTTAGCCTCAGTGCCTATTTTTCAGAATACCTGAGTTTGTGCAGCCACTAATTCTCTTTATGAAGAGCCACTCATATGGAACTTGCCACTGCTATTAATCAGCTCCAGCCACGAGTCAATCTGACACCAGAGGCAGGAGAAGCAGTCAAACCTGTTTGTCTTAATGTGTCTGAATCATTTCTTTTTCGGTTTTGAACTTTTATGCATCTTCCAAACCATCAGATCACCATGAAAGGCATAGCCCAATGTTTATGACACAACGGGTACTTCATACCTTTACTGAATTTTTTTTTTTCTTTAGGATGTAATTGAATTACTGCGCATGCCCGGCTATAATATGTAATCAGACAAGTTTGCCTTGCCAAAATGAAAACACATCTTCTAATAGTTCAAAGAAGAAAGGTGACTCCTTGTCCCCTCTAGGGCTCTAAGATGCTTCCAGATTGGGGAGAGTTAGAGACCTGAGTCTACGTGACGGCTGACTGCAGTCCTTAACCGAATGCTTTAGGAAACTGCTTTAGATAAGAGTTCAGATCATTGGTTAACACTTAAAGGAGTCCATAAGAGTCCGCGGGAAGCATCACTGGAGCTCGAGGCCAGCAGCTACACCCAGAGCAGAGCCTGCCTACTGGTGGCTGTCTCGCCGAGGAAGAATAGGGTCTTAGAGCTCTTGCCAGGTTGGTCCCCCATCCAAACGTCAGAGAATCAGAGTGAACATCACCAGCCTTTTCCTCCATAAAATTTAGCCCTACGTTAAAGAGAAGGCAACCCTGGGACTCCCCTGGCGGTCCAGTAGTTAAGAGTCCGTGCTTCCACTGCAGGGGGGCACAGGTTCGATCCCTGGTCGGGGAACTAAGATCCCACATGACGCACCATGCAGCAAAAAAAAAAAAAAAAAAGAGAGAGAGAAGGCAACCCTGAAAAACATTCTCTTTCCTACCCAAATATTGTGCTTCTGCTTGCTATCTTCTCTGATGGAAGAGGAAAAAGACATGGGCATTTCAAGATCATGAATAAACCTAAACTAATTTATATTTGGATTGGGAATGTCAAGAGAAACACACAAACATGCAAACACCTGCCCATCCATGGACAAACATGTAGACATACACACTCTCAGACACAAACACCTACATTTGTGACCATCCTCAATAAATAACGACTTGAATCTGATCCTATTATTGGAAGCCAACGTCTTGATCATGTTGAGTTTTATTAAGTTTTTATTTTTCTGAGGATCTCCCTGAACACGTGTGAGGCTGATGTCCAGGCTGGTATCCACGCTGCCAATCGTACTCCAGGTGCCAAGAGTATTTTATACATCGGGTTAAATGGCACATTGTAGTCCAACATTTTTCAGTATTGCCCAACAACTTGGCCTCACCCTTGGCTAAACTAACAACCCTTGGGGGAAACAAAATAGGCCATGATGGAGGTGCCAACACTTTCCTATTGATACACCCTTCACCAAAGGACCCACAAGCTGTAATTTCCATAATATTCCATGGTCTTGAAATGAGGAAACTGTAGCACAAGGAAAGTAAGCCCCTTGTCCGGTCTCACGTAACAAGTGAAAGTTATGACAAAGACTGAGAATCTCTACCATTCTGGACATTTTTCATCACCTTCAGTCATGAACCATATGGTTCCAAGAGGAAGAAAAGAGAAGTTGAAAGATCAAATCCAGTCCTTGGTGGATATTCACTTCTCTTCACATGGATGATGTTAGTTCTTGCATTTTTACAACACTGACGGAGAAAACTACAAACAAAAACCTAAACTGTACTTACCACTGCTATACCAATCCTTAGAATTCTAGGGAATTTTGTAAAAGAGTTTCAGGCAAGCTATACTCCAATAAAATATTTTTAAAAATTAAAAAGTAAAAAATAAATAAATAAAATAAATAAAAAATTTTAAAAAGGAGTTTCAGACAGACATTTAGAAAATTGACTTTGTTGGCCAATCCCTGGCAAGTGGCAGCCTCCATATTCCTATCATTGCCTTGGGACAGCAGATTCTGTCATTGTTCAATAACTGCCTTTGTAAAAGGCCAGTAGCCACCTCTTGGAAGGCCAGTCATTTTGACTCTTATCTAGTTTGGGTCTGTTTGAATGCTTCTATTTGTTCCACCATCCCTTGCTGGATATCATTCATGGCATGCTGGTGCGGAGCCACCCATTCAACACAACATGGAACTGTTTGGTTTCGGGGGTGCTCTGGTTTTCAGAGTAATAGCAAGAATGAATCATAATACCCAGCCTTATCTTGGATATCACAGATAGCAACTGGTTGCCTTCACCACCCCTAAAAATGTATAATGGTTGACCTCCCTGGGATGCAAGACCAGTCTTCAGTTGAGGTTTTTATATTACTGTTGTGGTTTTAAACATGCCTAGAGACAGAAATGCACTAAACCAGTCTTCCCCAATGGCTCTGTCCCAATTCTGGGCCTTAAGCCTTCCTTTTAGCATCACATCCACCCATCCTCTGTGATTCCATCCTCCATGCTGCCTGTAGAAGTTCTCCCAATCTGAGATGTTTGTCCTGAATACATTATTTGGAATTGTTTTCTAAGGCACTGGGTTTTGGATCACTTAGCATCTCACCCACCCTGCTCCCACCTTTGCCCATGAATGTGCTAGAGCAGCAGTTCCAAGTCCACAGCTCATTGGAGGGCCTCGCACACAACTGCAAATGGCAGAGATAGAAGAAGGTGAATATATCTTTGTAGCCATCTCAACTCACCCTGTCCAAGTGATCCTTTCCCATCCCGGAAACCTCTCCTGTGACCCTGCCGTTAACTAACCCTTGCCAGGCAATCTGTTGGTAACTAAACTCTGGAAAGACTTCAGTAGTTGAATGGATAATGATAACTCTTCACCGTTATAGGCTGAATTGGTGTCCAACATAGTTCTAAGGTATATAGTGTTTCATTTAATCCCCACAATGACTAAATGCATAGAATATCCCCTTACTACAGATGAAGCAACTGATGCCTAGAGAGCTAGAGTTTGCATCCCGGCTACGGGGCTCCAGAATCTGTGCTCTGTACCACTCTGCTACAGCAGAGTGGTGAACAGACAGATGGCTGCCTGTTTCAGGGCTGACCCTGATCCTGGCAGCCCAGTTCGCAGGTCCAGGAATCTGCCTGGACCCTCCTATCCTCATCTCTTCCCAAATCTTCCATCCGATGGGTGGCTCGGGAGAGTGTGTCCCTCTGGTTGCCACGATTTCACAACTCATGGGGAATAAAGAAATGCACAACTGACACACCACCTTTGGAGAGTTTGCCGCACATGCTGGGTCCTCCCCGTCCCCTTCATTCCTTCTTCCAAAGCAACAGCATCCGTGATCTGGGTCCTTGGGAGCCCATTTCAATCACTAACCAAACTTGCTTCTTGGTGAAGCCCAGCAAACCTGGGGATAGAAACCAAATACACCCAGAGGTGAAGTACACAGTACCCTAGGTTGAAAACAGACTTCTAAAATTCTGCCCTAAGGAGTTCCCCGGTGGTCCAGTGGTTAGGACTCCACACTTTCAATTCCAAAGGCTCGGGTTCAATCCCTGGTCGGGGAACTAAGATCTCACAAGCCACGCTGTGCGGCCAAAAACAAACAAACAAAAAATGAAATTCTGTGCTGGTAGTAATTCTGTTCAAAGCCCAAATGGGGAGGGAACCATGTTAAGCCCACCCCCTTCCTCAAAAGAAGGCAAGACTGGACCCAAGTGTCACAGGAATTCCGTGACAGAAGACCTGACAATTTCAGGGAGTCTGGAATCCCAGTCCTAGAAGCTTCAATACAAGACTTTAGAAGGCACTCAAGTCCTCAGACAAAAGCTCCAGTGTTGCATCTCCATCTTCCTTTTGGCCAAGCCAAGCAGCACAATTTATAAAAGCAAACAAACAAACAAATCCCTGCTTCCTCTCTAGACCCACACATAGTTCTGACTGGGCAAGTCGTATTAATTAGCATTAGCCAGTCAGTTTCAGGTCTGGGATGAAAGGCAGGAGGCCACATACCATGTACCACTCTTCATATTATTGTTATTATAATTATAATTATATTTTATGACAGTTTCCTTAACCCCTACTGCTCAACATTGGTTAATTTCTCCATTATAAAAAAATGGCTTCTTTTATTGCACTAAGTGTTTTGTGATTAGTTTGGTTGCATTTTACCAGCCAAGACATAACTAAGGGAGGCAGGTCTCCAAGTGGGGCCTGAAACCCCGCTATCCAGTGTGCGGGCAAGCCAGCAATTTGGAAGGCAATGACCATGCTTTACGTGTCGTGCAATGGAAAATTGCATCCTTTTTCAGTCTTGGAAGGGGATATTTTTTAATTGAAGTATAGTTGATTGACAATATTGTGTTAGCTTCAGGTGTACAGCAAAGTGATTCAGATATAGATATAGACATAGACATAGACATAGATCGATTCTTTTTCAGATTCTTTTCCATTATAGGTTATTATAAGATATTGAATATAGTGCCCTGTGCTACACAGTAAATTCTTTCTGTTTATCTACTTTATATATAATAGTGTGCATCTGTTAATCCCATATTCCTCATTTATCCCCCCCCCTTTCCCTTTTGGTAGCCATAATCTTGTTTTCTGTGTCTGTGAGTCCGTTTCTATTTTTGTAAATAAGTTCACTTGTATCATTTTTTAGATTCCACATATAAGTGATATCATACGATATTTGGCTTTCTTTGTCTGACTTAACTTAGTATGATAATCTCTAGGTCCATCCACATTGCTGCAAATGGCCTTATTTCATTTTCTTTTTAATGGCTGAGTAGTATTCCATTGTATATTTATATATACCTCATCTTTTTTATCCATTCATCTGTCAGTGGACATTTAGGTTCCTTCCATGTCTTGGCTATGTAAATATGCTGTTATGAACACTGTGGTGAGTTTTCCTTTTCAGAAAGGGATTTTAAAACCAGACCTTCCACACTGAGATTATGCTGGGCTCCCGCGACGACCGCCGGTGACCAGCAAGCAATCGAATTTAAATATAACCTGCCTCTGCTAAGAGCATTCCCCACGGGGCACCAGCCCTGAGCTCTGCCTGTGAGTTTTCACCCCAGTTTTGACCTTTGCCTGCCATGAGAGGTTGGGCAAGTAACTTAACCTCTTGGGAGAGAGGGTTAAATGGTTAGGCTGCATTTTAAGGGAGAAACTGCAAGACGAATCACTCAGCCTAAAGAATCAATGGAAAATGCTTCCCCCCAAAATCCAAAAGCCTGAGAACATGGGAGCACAGCGTCCTTTCTTCAGCTCCTGGTTTCTGTTGATGAGGAGAAGCTCTCAGACGAGAGGGAAAAATGCAGCAACACAACTGCAACACAGCTCCGGAGCCTACGTTCATGACTCATTTAGCTTCTTTAAGCTTTGTCCTCCTATGTAAACCAGGGTGATTAAGAGTAATACCTACGGGCTTCCCTGGTGGCGCAGTGGTTGAGAGTCCCCCTGCCGATGGGGGGGGCGCGGGTTCGTGCCCCGGTCCGGGAGGATCCCACGTGCCGCGGAGCGGCTGGGCCCATGAGCCACGGCCACTGAGCCTGCGCGTCCGGAGCCTGTGCTCTGCGGTGCGGGGTGGCGGGGGGGGAGGTGG
>RJWK010002113.1:0-16549 GCA_004363435.1 Platanista minor
TCCAGTCAACGGACGACATGCAAGTCAAGTCACAGCAGACTCGGCTTGCAAATCTCTCTCCGCCTCTGCGTATCCGGCCACCCACTCTTCCCTTCAAGACGCCGGTTCTGAAATTTCACTCATCAGAGCGCCTACACCCCAGCGCCATATGAATACAAACATATACACAGGAACCCATGAAAGCAAGGACTACACGACTGCACTGATAAAACCAGCAGTCTCTGTCGATAAATTAATGCTGCTTCAGGGAACGAGGGACTACTGGGCAGACGTGCTCGGGAGGCCTGCCATTACCCACCCCGTGACGCCACGCAGGACAGCAGCACGCACACACACCCAGAGGCCGTGCGCCAGAACTTCCACACCCATACCGGAGTGACATAAATCACAGATCCCAGGCCGTAGAGAGAACCTGCGATTCCACGATGTGAATCTAAGCAGAAATGAAACAAGTGCCAGTAGCACTATTCCCTTTCAAAATAAGATAAGCCTCTGAGTAATTTTTTTAATTCAGTAATGTTAAGCAATTGCAGAAAACCTAAGGAAAGTAACGCATTTTAAAATGCTATGATTAGCACAAAGAAAAGGACAGAAATTACTTAACTGTACATGACGGGCAAAAGCACCCACAGCAAGAAACTCAACACAGCCTGCGTGACAGAGCCAGCTCCCGGTCCTGAAACTAGCCCTACAAAGGGCGATAAATTTTACCTTATGTAAAAGTATAACCACAAAAATAAAAACTAACAGATTTGAGATGTTTCTCCTTACAAATGGAAAATAACAGAGCAAGTCTCTATTTTAAAGTGCTGATGTCACAACGGAATGAAAAGCTAGCCTGTGACCGTGCAGCCCTTTCCCCAGCGCGGGGGCAAACACCACTCCCCCTCGCAGAAAGGACACGGGAGACTGGCCCCGCCCAGGACGGGGGGCACGTGCCCTGCCTCCTGCTCCCCCCCGCTGGCCACTCACCGCTGGGCTTGATCTCGCGCACGTAGTTGCTGGGGAACCAGCCGGTCCTGCCGCTGTGTGTGCCCTCCCACCAGCCCCCTTCCTCCACCCGCGTGACGTGGATGACGTCGCCTTTCGCAAAGGACAGCTCGTCTTCATTCGTCTGCTGGAAGTTAAACTTGGCTCTTACAACCAGTTGACTGTTGCTATTATCCGTCATGTCCTAAAAAGGGGAGAAGGGAGGAGACGTCATGAAGGACACACATTCTACAACGTTATGACATGAACAGATTTCGCTTGGACAGACGGAGCATAACCACCGCGTTCACACGGGAGAGGAACGCTGGACACACCGAAGTCCCCACGGCCCTGTCCACTGCCCCAGGTCCAGTCCCGGAGGAAACCCTCAATGGCTGCAAAGGTCTTATTCCTGCCAGTGTTGTGCCTACATGAACAGAGACACACTTTCACATACATTTACGCACTACACACTTCTCTACAGTTTGCAACAAGTTAATACACTGTGACTGTCTTCCCAGCAGTCCTTAATTACTTCAGTCTTAACTAACTGCTTAATATTACACTGTACAGCAGTGCCATTAGTTACTTAACCAAGCCTCCACTACTAGACTTGAGACCGTGTCTAGTTGCTTTCTACTGCAAAACAAGGCTGCATCAGAACTGTCTGCACATGTCTTTGCACACGCCCGTAAATGAGCCGATACATTAAATTCAGGTCAGAGAACACAGATGACACATTTTATATCTTAACGCCCATTTCTAAGTTGCCCTCCAAAAAGGTCCCACAGACCAGCGCCAGGCGACATTCCAGCCAGCAGCGTCTAAGACGTCTGACTGCTTCAAACACTCACCAACACTGGATATTGCCAAACCGACAGGAAGAAAAGGTACCTCATTTTAACTTGCATCTTTCTCAGAGATTAAGCCCAACTGCAGATCTCTGAAAAGTGGGCAGAGGAAGGCAGACTGGCTAGAATGTCCTTCTGTCTCCATCTATCCCAGACCGGGTGCTGGAGAGGCTTGCAACCTGGAACTGCCAACGGAAGTCAACAAACAAAAATCCCCAAGCAGAGTCTGCTCCCCTGGCCAAAGGGGCGGGAAAGGGACAGCACGTGGGCCACTCAGCCAGCACGCGGGTGTCCAAGGGGACCAGGCAGGACGTCCCGTGGCCCACCAAGCCCCAGAGCTCTGCCAGCACCAGTGACATCAGCCAAGATGAGGCTGGGAGTCCAGCGTCCAGTCCCCCCAGGTGGCAGCAGGCAGCCCCATCTGCCCACACAGGTGTCCCCTGCCCTCCACCCAGCCTCATGGGGGGAGCCAGGCCCAGCGTCTCCCCGACCCCGGTCCAGCAGCACTGTCGGGGGTCCAAGAGAAACCCCAGTGACACCAGGTCAATGAGTCTGACCCGACACCACTGCAAGGAAAACAAGCTGTCCCCAGAACCACGGCCTACCAACCCTCGGCCAGGACCG
Organism: Platanista minor; assembly: GCA_004363435.1. NCBI lineage: Eukaryota > Metazoa > Chordata > Mammalia > Artiodactyla > Platanistidae > Platanista > Platanista minor. The sequence goes on from RJWK010002113.1 coordinate 2,445, forward strand.
TCACACAAAACCCCATCAGCCAGGGCTGCAGCCTAAAACCCAAGATCTCAGCAGGATCCAGCATCTTCCAACACACTCTCCAAAGTGTCTAGGATAGGGCTTCCCTGGTGGCGCAGTGGTTGAGAGTCCGCCTGCCGATGCAGGGGACGCGGGTTCGTGCCCCGGTCCGGGAAGATCCCACGTGCTGCGGAGCGGCTGGGCCCGTGAGCCGTGGCCGCTGAGCCTGTGCGTCCGGAGCCTGTGCTCCGCAACGGGAGAGGCCACAGCAGCGAGAGGCCCGTGTACAGAAAAAAAAAAAAAAAAAAGTGTCTAGGATAGAACTGAAGACACCCCTTATTCCAAGAACAAGGAAAATTGGAGCCTGACTGAGAAAAGACATGGATCCCAACACTAAGATGAAGCTCTCTCAAAACAGACAACATAGAAAATCCCAGAAATGAAACAGAACTTACAAAATCTACTCAAACTGACAAGAGTGAAAAAAAAAATTAAGAGAGCCCCAGGGACTTGGGGGAAATGTCAAAGATCTGAGATTAGAACCATCGAAGTCTTGGAGGAGAAGGGACAGAGCTGAAAAGGAGTCTAAGAAATATGGCTAAAAATGTCCCAAATGTGACAAAAGACACAAACACACAGAGTCAAGAAGCTGAGGGAACCCCAAACAGGACACACCTAAAGAGATCTGGACTAAGTCACACTGTAACTGCACTTCAGGAAACTAAAGACAAGAAAACTTTCATATTAGGATAAAAAAGACATCTGCGGATATGCAAGATCTGAAAAACTTTACCTCCTCTGCACCCTTGCTCAAGAAGTTAGTATAAGATGCACTCCTCCAAAACAGGGAATTAACCACGAAAAAAATGAAGACACAGAAAGACATGGAAGAAGTCGACTCAGGTCCAAGGAGTCTGCAGGTGATGAAGGAAGCACAGAGGCGGCAGCTGGCACATCCTGGCTGCAGCCGAGAGACCCTCCAGCGGCCAGAGACTTCACCAGTGTCCCCCAGGAAGAGGAAACTGAAAACACCCTAACACGTCTGAATGTGCAAAGACGAGATTCTTTCAATAAAGGCAAAACACCAGACTATATATAATCTGCACAAGGTGCACAGAAAACTAAAGAGGCAACAGAAGGTCGTCAGGAAAGAACAGTCCCAGCACACAGTGGCCCCGCTGTGAGTCCGGGTCATGATGATGTTGCACTAACACCCACCCAACGAAGCCACTACAGGACTCAGCCACGGGCAACGGGGGCCCAGGAGCCCCTGTGAAGCTAAGGCCCAGGGGACGTGGAAGAGCCCTGATGCCCCCTGCCACTGGGGGACGCCCACAGTGGCAACGCTGTGTTATTTAAAAAAAAAAAAAAAAACAAAAACCAACCTTTATATAAGGCATTCTATTTAGAGAGACACAGGCAAATGCCTAAAGAACCAACAGAAAAAATGCGAAGTGGCTGTCTCTACTGATTTTTTCCTAATAGCAAGTCTTGGAGAATGACCTGAGTCTTTAAAACTAGGCTCATGCATCACCACACAAGATGAGAAAGATGAAGCACAAACACGGTGCTCAGGCAGGGCTTCGAGAAAAGGAGCTGACGTGACGCCTACAACAGGTCACGTGTATGTTCATCTATTTATGTGTTTATGCGTTAACTGCTATAAATCGTGCTTATTTAATAATTCAAATTAATACCTTAAATATTTATCTAATGAATTAAACATTTAACGCATACTTCACATTTAATACTTAGAATATTCAATAAAGCAATCTCTCAACCACATTTGGCAGGAACCCTGCGGCTGACCACTGTCCCCTCAAACGTGGGGTGGCAGGGGCACCTGAGCGGTGAGGGCCGGACAGGGCTCACATCACAGCAGGGACACGGCACACGCTGTCCTCACTCTGGTCAGAGAAACACGACCCGCTCATACACTGCGTCACGTTCTCTCTCTCTGCAGACCACTGTCATCACTCATCAGCCGTCTACTCTGATCTCCATGACATTCTCCTTTCTGTGACTTCCCCTGGCTTTGCAGAGCCGATTCGGGTGACAAATTCCAATAACGGAACATGACAGGTAACAAACACAGGCGCAGAGCAGGCCCCTAAGGAGGGCAAACTGCCCCGGGAGCCCTGCTGCGGCCCGTCTGTCCTCCCGCCCTGCTGGGTGCACGCCGGCTGGCATGCAAGTGGCACGCGGGGCTCTCGTCAGGCTGCTGCCAAGGCGGTGACCTATGCTCTCCCTACAGCTGCAGGCCAGGCAAACCCCAGGGACGCCTTCCCCACTTCAGAAAGGGACACTCCACTAAGCACAGGACAGGGCGACGTCTGCACAGGGCCAGGCGGCCAGTCTGGACCCCTTCATTTCTGAGGCCGCAGGTTCCCAGCCGTGGAGCATGGCCTATACTGAAGGATGGGCTCTAGGAGCGCTGTGAGCAGGCGCGGGCCCAGGCGGGGTGAGGACCACGCACCAGGCAGACAGCCCAGCCCTCCGCACGGGGGGGCTGGGGGCTGCCGCCACCACTGCTGCTGCCCTGGGAGGCTGGAAAGGGTGTATTCAGTCACTAGCTTACCGCTTCAGCTCTTTTCCTCCCCTTTTCTAAAAGCTCTCCTGAAACGAGGGGCAGAGAAATCGTTATTCCCTTTTTTTTTTTTAATAAATTTATTTATTTTACTTTTGGCTGCGTTGGGTCTTCGTTGCTGTGCGCGCGGGCTTTCTCTAGTTGCGGCGAGCAGGGGCTACTCTTCGTTGTGACGCGCAGGCTTCTCGTTGCAGTGGCTTCTCTTGCCGTGGAGCACGGGTTCTAGGCACGCAGGCGTCAGTAGTTGTGGCGCACGGGCTAAGTCGCTCCGCGGCACGTGGGATCTTCCCGGACCAGAGCTCGAACCCGTGTCCCGTGAAGTGGCAGGCGGGTTCCTAATCACCGTGTCGCCAGGGAAGTCCAAAATCGTTATTCTTACCTAGCAGGTCAAGAGGAGTCTCATTGCGTTCACCTCGTGAGCGGCTCACCGGGTCCACGGCACAGGCAAGGTGGCTGGGGCTTTTTAGCTCTGGTGTAACTTAAACCTTCTCTCGCTAATGAAACACCAATGCTACACCTACCGTGATCTCAGCAACATTCATCACAACAGAGCATTTAACTTTGCTTTACTAGAATTATCCCTTTGCCATCCAGCCCTCATTTACTCAAAAACAAAACGAACCAACAAACCGACGACAACTGCCACAAGTGAATGCGTCAGACAGCAAACGTTTCTTTGTCCAAAGCTTGCTGATTTTTCTTGCATTTTCCTTACATATTTCATAAAGCTAACTGAAACTATTTTTCAAGTGGTCTGGGCATCTTCGCTTGCTTTGGACCACAGAGCTCGCGATGGGACCCTCTAAGTCCGTCCAGCCTCACAGGGTGGCCGTGAGGGTCACACGAGTCAGTCCAGGTGAGACACCGAACCAGCCAGAGCTGGCACAGAGAAAAAACGCTCAAGGTGTGTTGTGTTGTTCACAAGGCCTGAAACAGGGCAATGGGACTTCTCAGAGAGGAAGAACAGTCACAGACACACAGCAGGGAGAGTTAGCTCGAAATCAAAAAGTTCAAGAACACATAAAAATTATATCCCTTCTACAGCTCTCCGTTTTTACTGCTGCTTCGTGACCAAACTCAGATTAACTTCTCTGTACAACACACAGCTCCAACAAGGCTAGCGTCCGTTCCCGAGGATCACACCAGCTTGCTGGGCAAACTCCCTTGTCGTAAAGTAGACAGCAGTGGTCTCTGAAGACTCCAGGAGGGTCGGTTCTCTTCAGACCCACAGCGCAAGATCACCGATTCTCTAACATACAGTAAGTTACCAAAGTGTCGCATGAAGCCAAGTCACGGCACCGGCTGGTCGAGCTGAGGACCCGGCCACCATCCGGTCCAGAGCGGGCTCGGCTGTCTGGCAGGCAGACAGGCGCCCCGGCTGGTGGGTGGGGCGGCCTCTCCCCACGGTCTCTGCTCGGTCCTGTACTTCACCTTCCCAGGTCCTCACTGCCACGCCTGTGCTCGCAGCCTGTCTCCTGACGATGCACCAATGGCTGTTCCTCACTTTCCAGGAGGACTGTTCATCTCAGGTGGCTTCCCCGCCTCACCAGCGCCCTTATAAGGGAGCCCCTCCTTCACAAGCTGCGTCCTGACTCAGGAGGGCGCTGTCACACTTTCATAAAGAGAAAAAAATCCTCTAGGCTCTTCGGCTTCCAGCCATTTCTTCATCATCCAAGTACTAGGCATGGATTTCTTATTCCCAAACTTCTGTACCTTTGTGCAGAGTAGGTAAGAATATATGATGCAAGTGACCAGGAAAACATTTTAAAGCTCACATCCCTCCAGATAAACAGATCTATATCTTAAAACAGAGTGTCCCAAATACACAGATTTCTTAGAAGCTGTCATGAAGCACGACACGCGGATAATCTGTTGATGGGCAAACGCCAGACCCGAGAATAGGAGCAACGGCAGCAAAGGCAAACCACCCTCTGGCTGAGCAACTCCCCGGAGGCCCGTGTGTCCTTCCAGACACACTGCACATGCCCGGCTCCCCAACACACTCCCATTCTCAGGGACCAATCTCACACTTACCAAACTCCGATACTGGCCCTGGAACAATTTTGAAGTCCGACCGTGCGAAGGCTGGGGTCCCAGGGAGTCGAAAGACCTGATCCGGTGAGAGGAGGGCCGGGCACACACGGAGTCACTTCCCAGGCCGATGTCTGCAAGGTCGTCACAGGGGAGAGAGCGAGCTGAGTCCCCTGACACTGCACCCACACCCCGCACCGAGGGTCGGGGGGCCACCCACGCAGGAGACCAGGAGCAGAGTCCCCGCCACGGGACCAAACGACCGCACGCGCCCCAGGCACCTTCCCAGGAACTAACTGAACGTAACTATTTAGCAGAGTCCTTCTCTAGCTAAGTTCCCAGCTTACAACGTGTTTCCTAACTGTTTTCAGTGCTTTCCCCTCACCTGGAAACAAGGAGCCTCTCACACTGGACTCCTGAGCAGAGCACCACCCAGACTCCCCCCGCAGCCCCACCACACGCCCACTCCTCCAGGATCACTCTTTGCACCGTGAGCGAGCCACAAGCGTGATCATGCCAGAGACGGAAAAGACTCTCTTACTTGAAACAAACAGAACCCCCTGGCACTTTCCATCCAGAAAGGCCCTTCTGAGGATGATGCCCTCGGCACGACGGTAGGCACGCTTCACTCACCTCACAAGGCTGTGAAAGGACCAGAGACCACACAGCACTAAAGGCTCAGATCTCTCTCTGGAGTCGCTGCAGGATCACACACCCCACTCAGGCCACCAGCACGTAAATGTCAGCAGCCCACTTCACAGAAGCGATGCGATTTTTTTAAAGTGAGGCCACGAGAGTTTTCCAGGGAAATCACTGTTTTGACATGCACGTGCCTAGCAATTTCCTAAAGCTATGTGGGGGGCCTTCTATAAAAATGTCCTGAAACTGGGGGTCTCCAGGTCCTTTTTCTCTGGCAGATCCCTTTGGATTGGCTTACACAGCATCTTATGAAATTCTGAATTAGGTACTAACAACCGAAAGTCTGGGGACTCCCCAGGGAAACCAGCATTTCCAGCTGTTCTTGAAGCACCGGGGCTCTGGCGCCTCTGGCTCTGCGCTCCCTGACTGACCCAGAGCTGAGCAGGGCCCACGCAGGCAGAGCAACTGCCGCCCTCTGCCCGCCTCGCTCCTCCATGCTGCCTGCCGGGCTCCACGGACCTGGCGTCCGGGACCCCTGCCCTAAAACCACCGGGCTCCGAGGGTCAGGGGGCCACCCGCGTCACTGGCCACTGACGTCTCAGTGTGGAAGCCCCTCCAATTCTCAGGCCCTGCTCAGTGCTGGCAGGAAGGGCCAGTGTTTGCTCCCGCCGTGTGGCAGAGGCCTGGCAACTGCGAGCACAAACAGCGCCCAGAGGACAGGCGTGAAGAAGCTGCCCCAGTGGCTGCCCGCCGTACCCGGGGAGGGTTTAGGATCCCTTCCTTCCCCACCTCCAATCTCTCCTCCGTCCAAGTAAAAGGCAAGCATTCCTCCACACGCCTGGAGAACACAAAGGGTCTCCCTGAAGTGCCGGAGGCAGAGGAAAGACGGTGACCGCGGAGTCAGCAGGTGCAACTGTCTTACACTGGCGTCAGCCCCTACAGCCGACGGCTGAAAAGGCACCGTCACCTCCTTCGCGCTGACTTCAGAAACACAAATGAAGAGCAGTAGCCAACAAATACAGAAGCAAAAAGTTCTCTTCATCTGAGAAGGCTTAGTCCTCTTGTTTAAAAGCTGAAGAGAAAAGTACCAGGTTTATTTCAGAACTTCCAAACAGGTCTTTGTAAAGAACAGCGCTAGGTGCTCTGCGTCCAGGGTATATCCAATGATGTCAAGAACATACAAGAAACACTTCTGCATCACATGCGGGTGGGAACGACGGTAACACATGCCCGGACGATACAGCTCCCGGCCTGTGTCCGCGCTTCCCGTGGCCCGCAGGGCTCCGCCTCGATCACCGAGGGTCTCGCGGCCCGGTGGACGGACTGAAGCCGCCCTTGTCGCTCCCCCTCTCCTTCCGACCCACCCAAACTTACGCACCCAGGGCGAGAGCAAACCTGCCGTCTCCCGCCCGCGGCCTCACACGTGGGTAGACCGTGTCTACCGAAGCCGCTCTCGCCTCAGCTGCCAGAGAGTGAGCTCAGCGGAGGGCAGTGCGTGTCAAACTACGGCCCAGACGCCGGCAAAGGGCTGCAGGCGTGCCGGGGCCGGGGAGGTGCCCACGCTGCACCCGCCGCCTGCACGCGCTCCTCCCCTGTGCAGCCCAGTCATCGACTGCCAACGCTTCAACCGTGGCAGGCTGGCTCCTTTATTATCTGTCTGCTCACGTTAGGCCTATCGCTTCTCCACGGAGGGATCGAGGAGGCAGCACAAGCTTGACAAAATGCCACAAGCCTCCTGCCTGGAGGGTGCGATGTCTGCATGTACTTACGTCCACCTTGACGCCCCCCACTTCTCCGCCCCCTCTCGCCCTCCTCCTGGCCTTGAACCCTCACGCTTTCCTACACTCGCTCACCTGGGTCCTAATTTAGCGCGTCCCCAGGTGATGTCACCTCAATAGCCCAAGACATTCTCAACTTCAAGCCCGAAGTCAAGCTATGAAAAGGGAAGCCCTGCCCGAGACGGCAGGCAGCACAGGCTGCTCTGGGCGCGCGTCCCCAAGCGCGGGCAGCGGGGCAGCGCCCAGACAGCCCTCCCAGCAAACAAGTGGCGTAAGGGGCCCCGGAAACGGTTCCTGCAGCCCCAAGCGTTCCGACCCCATCCCGTCCCCACACGGTAAGGAAGGGTCGGGGCGAAATGACAGGAGACCCTGACAAGAGAAACTTACTTTTTCTGATGAAAAGAGACGTATCAAGGGCTAACTGCCCCTCCCAGGGATCTGAAACTACAGTCCGTAAAGGTAAGTTGAAAACAAACAAGAGCCTCTAAGCCCTTGCAGTGCCTCAGGCAGCCTCCAGGCCCGAGCTAGCCCCACAGGAGCGCATACAGACCCCGCTGTCCTCTCCATGGTCGGAGAGCCCACCTCTCCTTAGAGGTGACACTGGGGCTCGAACCCACAGCCCACAGAGCCCAGGTGCCCTCGTCACCCTCAGGAAACCTGGCCCAGGTAGGTGTTTACTGTAGAGGCCAGCTCACTGGCTGCACCTCAAAAACAGGCACTAGATCTGCTCACTAGATCTGAGCTTTAACCAGCACGAACTTAATAAAACTCCAGAGCAAGGTGCTTCAAGCTCCAGGACAGCCCATGAGTTGCCCCTGCGAACGAGGCACTCCCCCTCTGCTGTACTTTTCTCTCTGCCCACAGGAAGGAAAGCACTGATATCTACCAGGACCTAAAAAGAGGAAGACTCTGCTTGCAGCAGAAGTGACAACCAAAAATTTAATGCAATCCTTTTTTAAATTCAGTAATGTTCACTCTGCCTCATTAACACAAAAGCAACAAGGTTTTTGCCCCTTTTTCTTCCCCTCTCCTCAAGTTCAGTAAAAAAGAGACTTACCTGCTGTTACTTTATTTAGAGTCACTAAGGAGCTGAGGACCTTGTTGAAATTCTGCCCCTGGTACAAATCGTTTGCATCAAATGTCTGAAAGGGAAAAGTGAACAAGCAGAATTAGCAGAGTCCAGTGTTGGGCAGTTCTGCGCAGTAGAGGAAGACAGTAGGCTTCGCAGGCAGTAGGCTTCGCAGGCGAGACCCCAGGGAGGCGGCACACCTGGGAGCTCAGCTTCCGGTCGGAGCAGGAGGCCAGGCCAGATTCCCTTACTGGGGCCGCTTGGGGCCTGAGTCCAACTTCCTAACCACCACGTCCCCACCCTGCCGCACCCTCCTTCGTAACCTGGGGCGCTGCTGGCACTCCGTGAAGGCTCCTCTCCTTAGACTGAGGCTGAGGCCTCAGGGCAGGCCTACTACAGACTTCCTCTCCTGGCCACAGCTGATGCCAAAACCAACAGCCGCAAAAGGGAAACGCCGACATCAGAGAGGATACGAGAGGGAAGGAAGGGAAGGCAGGAGAGGCCGATTCCAGAAGAGGAGGGGGCGGGGACACCGCCACCCTCGGGGCAGAGCACGAGGCCAGACCAGGACCGTCGTCTAGTCTCCATCGCTGCAATCTCGGCTGCCTAGAGACTGGGGACGCGCCCAAGCTAGTCCCCTCCCCACCCACCCTCCAACACCCAGGAGGTGAAAGATGCCGCGCATCAGGCTGCCTAGACACAGCACAGCTGATCCACGAGCAAACACGTCTCATCTCCAAACACTGTCTGAAGACCACATACACCTTCTGATCACTGAATAACTCCTTCCCTCCCCCCAAAAATTTAACAGTCAAATCATCCACAACTCTGTGCCAAAAAAACTATGAAAAAAATTCTTTGAGATGCAGTTAACAGAAAAATGTGTTTAGATGCCCAAATGAAAACTGTGTTAACACCCTTCAAAGGTTCTCTCACAGGGGCAAAAATGAACTATGGGGACCAGTCATCCCAGGAATGACTTCCTCTGCAGGCCGCCCGTCACCCCTCCCCCGACGAGGCTGCTCCTCTCTGTCTCACACCCTCTGCCAGGAGCCCAGCATCCCCTCTTCCAGCTTCTCCCTCCCCCTGCACAGCTAACTCTCACTCATCTGGCTCCCGACAGCCTCACACCCTCACTAGACTCAGCAGGACCCAGCCAGGCTCCCAGCACACTCATTGCCACAACCTTACGATCTATGTGTGCACACTGCCCTAGACTGTGAAATTTACACAAGCAGACCTCACAACACCCAACATCCAGAAAATGGCCAGCACACAGTAAAAACCAAATGTTTGCTGAATGGGTAACAAGGCACCAATCCACCCCACCCCGTGGCACTGAATGTGACTGTGGGACAGACACATAAAGAGCAGCTGAGAAGAGCCATTCCAAATCTAAATAACCACTGCTGTCTTCCACAAAAGTCTTCAGTCTTAATTTCTGAGATGAGTAAAAATCATCATGAGGTATGTTTACTTAAACATGAACAAGAGAGAGACAAATCCAGACGTTGAAAAACGACCTCCAGGGCTTCCCTGCTGGCGCAGTGGTTGAGAGTCCGCCTGCCGATGCAGGGGCCGCGGGTGCGTGCCCCGGTCCGGGAGGATCCCACACGCCGCGGAGCGGCTGGGCCCGTGAGCCGTGGCCGCTGAGCCTGCGCGTCCGGAGCCTGTGCTCCGCAACGGGAGAGGCCACGGCAGTGAGAGGCCCGCGTACCGCAAAAAAAAAAAAAAAAAAAAAAAAAAAAAAAAAAAAAAAAAAAAAGAAAAAAGAAAAAGAAAAACCACCTCCAGGAAGGAGGCCATCAAATCCAAGTCAAGAGAGGAGCTGCAAACACAGAGCTGGGAAGGGAGCAGCCATAAACACAGACACCCAAGCCCCAAGCCCTCTGTGGATGTCACTCATGCATTTCTCATCTGATGGAGCAAAAAATAAAACAACTCATGATGCCAGAGCCTGCCTGTAAGAAAGAGTGTCCCCTTAGAACAGTCTTTGGAATCACCTTACAGCACAGACTTTAACTCATTTGTTCTGATATCGAATATTTAAAAAGAAATTTCCAAGTCAAATGAGAGCATGATCTAGGCTGATATATCCAGCTACATTTTGTAATGGGCTGGTTGCATTTTTTATCAAAAGTATGACCCTCAATAGGCCTCAGCTTCCTTGTGTGCAGGACATAAAAGTGCCTTCTCTCACAAAAGGTGGGAGCAGATGATCTCAGCTCTCAAGTTCTAATCCTAGAGCTTGGAAAATTCAAATTGTGGTATTCTGCAAAAAAAGAAATATACATAAAAACATCTACTAACCTTCATCGTGGTGAGGCAGAGAGTCACAAAGCCCAGAAAAACAGGATGTTGAAAACTGAAATTTCCTGTTATTCCAGAACTATATATCTTTCTACTTGGATACCAGGAAGCGTCTGGTTGGCTGAAAGGCCCACCAATGGGCTCCAAAGTGACATCAGAACTCAAGTGAATTCACACACACACCACATTTCTTAACAGGAAGCTACACAATGAGATGAGACAAACGCTTGCCACTGATAGGGAAAAAAAATGCACGTTCTGAGTCAATAAAATGTTTTGACTCAGGTGCTTCTCTAGAGAAAGAAAACTGACTACTTCCTGAAATAGAATCTATTCAACAAAAAGCAAAAACAGAAAAATCTTAGGGTACAGAGAAAGTCTGTACTGTGGAAACAGAGGAAGGTCTCATTAACAGGGCACACAGTTACCCCGGGGTGCTCATGCTTAGGAGATAAGCCTGCCCCTCCCATGGACCTGCCATGCGGGCTGAGGGCACACACGCCCACCCTCCACGCCCCTCGGGTCCACGCCCCCACGCCTTTCCTCAGGGGGTTCTCAGGAGGGGCCGCTCGTTAGGATCTCCCAGGACCTTAGAAAACCAAGACACTCAGGCCACATCCCAGACTAATTATCAGCAAGTTGGAATCTCCAAGAAAGGGACCCCGAATCAGAATGTTAACACTCGTCAGGTGATTCCATGCAGCCAAGGGTGAGAAGCACCTCCCTGGAGAGAGAGGGAAGGTGTCAGGAACCCTGTTCCCCAGGCAGGCTCACCCCCTCGCGCCCATGACCATCCCTTATAAGCACAGAGAAGAGGGAACACATACCCCAAAGATCTTGGAATCTACCCAACTGGGAACGTGTATTTCCAAAAACTCACCCTCACTTTTACATTTAAGTGAATTAAAGGTACAGTAGACTCATCCAATATTCTCAAACTTATCCTACCAGTTTTCTACCCAAAAAACTGAGAATATTAAATGTATTAGCTGTAGTTCATTTTTAATATCTTACTTTCAAAAGAAACAATACTACGTAATGAAATACAACAAATACCAAACCATGGGGAAACCAGGCTAGAAGGGACCCAGGGTATTTAAAGTGGGACATAAAAATACTTTCTGAGAAGTGTCTGTTGTCACCCACAAAGGGGAGCGAGGTTGGGATGAGCTGGGAAGGAGGCAGACAGTCCTTCCGAGCTTGAAGGCTGCTCAGCCCACCGCCCACCCCCCCACCCCCCCAACGCGTGGTTACGGCCCTACACCGCGTACTGAAGCCCTCTGGGCCTCAGCTTCGCATCCTTGAGACGGGAACGAGGAACAGACAAAGGCCTGAGGATGAGGATGCCAGGGACGGGAGGCAGCACCATGCCAATGCCCCACAAGTTCAAAAATGAGTGAAATTACAAATACTCAATCTTGTACACCAAACCTCAAGGTCTCCTGAAAAAACTGACCCATTGATAACTACGTTCTACCACGGAAAATTCTTTTTCTGTAATACAAACAACGACAAAACAAAACAAAGAAAGCTTCCTCAAGGTGGGGTGCTCAGGAACGGAGAAGAACACTCGAGAGCCTGTGCAGAGAACAGACCACACGGCTCCACACAGCGGCAGGCGCTGCCCTCCACGGGCCCCCAGCAGCGCCCCAGCTCGCGCTCGAGCAGGTGGCCACGTCACTCGCCAGAACACCAAGGCTCCCCGCAGAGCTCCGTGCACACCAGAGGCGGCGGCAGCTCCACCACCAGCATCGCTCCGAGGACCTGGGCCTCAGCAGAGGCCCAGGTCCTCAGAGCACCCAACGCTCTGACCGCTGACCCTCAGAAAACACTGTCAGTGCCACACCACCAAAAGGGGTGAGCCTGAACGTCGAGTACCTGGCCCAAACTCAACCTCCCAGCCTTCACTTTTGCTAGCCCTCTAAATTATCCTATTTTGACGTATTCCTTATTTCTACCTAATATCACATTTCCAGATGTTCAAGTTTAGCTCCAGAACACACACCTGAAATAAGGAGGGCTCACCTGCACCTGAGGAAGATGAGGCTGCGTATATGTCGACCGTCACCAGCACCAACCTGGCAGGGCGAGGCCAGCAGGGTGACCCACGTGCCTGGGCTGGAGCTCTCAAACGTGCAAACCTCTAGCCAGAAAGAGGACGACTGTGCTTTGGCAGAAAGAGCCGCCGTGGTTTTCGGGGAGGCATCACCAATAATGTTGTAAAATAAAGAGGTTTCCAAGGCACAAGATAAGAACTGATGCTGATCAATCCAGAAAGTTCACGTTCATCACACCATTTTCCAACTTCCTTTTTTTATTCTTTTAAAATTTATTCATTTATCTATTTGTGACTCCATTGGGTCTTCGTTGCTGTACGCGGGCTTTCTCTAGCTGTGGTGAGCAGGGGCTACTGCTTGTTGCAGTACGCAGGCTTCTCACTGCAGTGGCTTCTCTTGTTGCAGAGCACGGGCTCTAAGCATGCCGGCTTCAGTAGTTGTGGCTCTCGGGCTCAGTAGTTGTGGCTCGCAGGCTCTAGAGAGCAGGCTCAGTAGTTGTGGTGTGCACAGGCTTAACTGCTCCGTGGCATGTGGGATCTTCCCAGGCCATGGTTCAAACCCATGTCCCCTGCATTGGCAGGCGGATTCTTAACCACTGCGCTACCGGGGAAGTGCCCCAACTTCCTCTGTCTAACTCCAGGTCACCCCTAAAGAGGGGTGTGCGTCCCCACCCACTGCCACGCCTTCCCATGGGTTCCGGCCAACGAGCTGTGACGTACCCGATCTGAGCAGGACAATGCGTGCCAGGCCCCAAGCGAAGCTTTAGGAGCCTTCAGGCGTTTCAGCCAGCCTCCCCAGTCTTTTCCTTTATAAAAGTGAGCATGGCAAGGCCCAGACTGGAGCTGCACCACCAGCCTGGACCTGAGAATAAAGAGGACAGTCGGAGCAGAGCAACCCCGTCTCTGCAGCCAGCAAGACGGGCAGGATACACCTTCAGTGTTGTCAGCCGCGGAGACGAGGGGGCTGCTGGCTAACACAGCACCACCTGGCAAGACCTGGCGATACATCCACATCCCACATTCTCCCTAACTGAACTGGTTCTTGAAGGGGAGAGTACATCTCCAAACAACAAGCAGGAAAAAAACGGTATTAAAGTGAAGCAGTCAGCTCATGTAAAGTTGGACCATTGTAACACTAAATGGTAAAAGTTAAAACCTCTTAGGCTGAGTCACAGAATTCCCCGTTATTCAAAATAAGACTGCTCCCCAAAAAGCACCTATCACTCCATATAGCAAACAAAGTTCTTCCCTCCGTCCCAAATTCTAAAGACGGTCATCACGTAACTGCTAAAGGCTGCTGCTTTACAGGGATCTCCAAGAAAAGACACAAATGCCTCCGCGCTCGCCCTGAAAGACCTCACTCTCGCTCAGAAGACTTCCTCTCCCCTCCCCGTTTATCAGCAACCTTGAGCAGGTGCCATGAGGGCCAGGAAGGAAGGTGGGCTCAGGAGATGGAGGGAGACCAGAGCACAGCGCCACCTGTAACCTCCAGGTCATCCCATCCATATAACAAGTCACCCTAAAACTCAGAGGCCTAACCACAGGTGGTCTGGGTGGCAGGAGCCCAGAGCCACCTGGTGGGGACATGGCTCAGTCTCCCACGGGGAGGCCCCAGGTGTCCACTGCCAGCCTGACAGC
>RJWK010002113.1:16649-38624 GCA_004363435.1 Platanista minor
GGGGGGGGGGGGGGGGGGGTGGCCCTGCTGGGAAACCAGCCTCCTGCCCACCCCTTACGGGAGTCCTGCTTCCTGCGCCACACTCTTCTCTCCAAATCCAGCTGCCACCCCTTCTAACTGGGCCCATCAGGTGTCACAGCCACTCGGCAGAGCGCTGCCATTCCTGACAAAGAAGCAGGGTAGACCCCCGCCCCAGCAGGGTAACAGGAGGATGACGAACACCTCCGTCTGAAAGACTCCCCTAACCCCAGCATCAGTGAGCTGCTTCACCTTGGAGTCCAAATGCACAGATGGTACTGGAAATCAGCATGACCTTCCACATAATACGACAGAAAAGTAAACTTCACTTCACAAAATAGAGTGTGTTATACTTCACATAACAAAGATCTTGTTAGTCAGGAACCTTCCAACTGTAAGCAAGTGAAACCCAACTCAAACTGGCTTAAACAAAAGAAGAAATTACTGGTTCTCATAACTAACAAGTCAAGAATGGCAAGAACCACAAGCACTGAAGTCGGAAGCTTCAGGCCATCTCCTGACTCGGCTTGTCTCTGCGTGGGCTGCAGTTTCAGGAACGTCCTGGCTCATGAGGTAACTCGGCTGTCAGCAGCTCCAGGCCACAGCCAACAAGTCCACCACCTCCGCTGCACCTGGCTGGCCCTGCCTGAGTCACAGCCACATGGCCAGAGGCAGAGCAGCAAGGCGAGCTGGGCAAGGCCCAGGCGATAATGTGCAGAAGCCTCCTGGCAACCTGCACATGCGTGCAACTTGGTGCAGGCAGGTAAGGCAATCCTGCGCAGCACCAGGACGGACCAACGGATCCAATAAAGGACGACACGGTAGTAATGAGCTGTTACCACCAGCACCCCAGTTTCATCAGCAATCACCGCGACCTGGCCTTCACAGAACCCAGACATCACAACCACAACGGACTCTGACCCGGCTGGCCGCAATGACACAAACGCAAAAGTAGATGACTCACCCCTAAATGATGTCACCACCAGCTGATGACACCCCTGGGTGTACCCATAGAGAACATACCAGGCAATGTGGAGAAGTCTTCCTTCCCCCACCCCAGTACTAATGGAGAGACCCCTCACGACGCAAGGGAGACCAACCAAGCACTTTCTCAGCTCATGCAGCCTCAATATTCCAAATGCAAGCAGCCAGGTCAGCTCCTCAGAAGAGTTCATGAGGAAGCTATTTCTGACACAAGAAATTGTTACTTTGGGCACAGTTCTGGAGTGTGGTTCTCGAAGTTTAAAAATATAATCTTGTCCTATCACATTGTCAGATGGAATCTGTGATTTTAGAACAAGATGAGTAAAGACGAATCTTAAGTAAGTTGTGCTATTTAAGTTTAATGCAAATGGTCCACATTGTTGGGGATAGACATGTGGAAAACAGGGATCCAGCAGGGAATTCTCGCCTCCTTGGCTTCTGTAGATTTTGTACTTAATTCCACCTACTCCTACGCCCTAGGGATAAAATTAAAGTTTGATGACGGATTCTATCAATACACAGCACTTTCACCCAATGTGCCCCCCATTTCTTTTAGTTTAAAATGACAAGTAAATCATATTCAATTTTGTAGATTCCACTGTATCAACACCAAAACACTAGGACAGGGACCACTTACACAAGAAAAGAGATACCAAATATTTTAGGTAGTTTCCAGGAAGGGTTGGGGCGGAAGGGAGAACAAAGTCCTGAGAAGCGAGGCAAGATGACTGATGCAATGAAAGGGCTGCTACGTCTCCGTCCACCGTAAAGGAGCTATCATCCCAAACAGACATCACCAGGTGGGGAAGAAGAGGATGAAGCATCCACTGAAGCATCCCCTGGGTGCTAGGCTGCAGATTTCATGTCAATCTTATTCTATAAAGGGGAAAAATGAAGCTCCAAAACACGGTATGACAGGTTCCACAGGCGAGCAAAGAATTGAACCCGATCAGTCACTGCTGCTCCCCCTGCCACACACATGGGTCAGTGGGGCAGCACCCATGGGCCCATGGGTCCCAGAGCCAGCTGGCACAGGTGCAGCATCCCATCAGCCCACCGTGGGCTCCTAGTCCAACTCCTAGGGACAGTGAGGCAAGCCTGCAGAGAACAGCCACACGGTCGCCAGACAGAGAGGGTCTGGGCAGGTCACAACAACTACTTAGGCTGACAATTAGTTTAGGTGCTAACATAGAGAGCCAAAAGGGCAACGAGTACCTTGCATTAACTTTAATACTCAAAACAAGTAGTTATAAAACCCAAACTTTGAGAAACATTTCAAGACAGTAAACCGCACACATACAGAACCTCCCATCCCTCCCAAGGTTCCACTGAAATAACAGAAAAGGCAGGCTTTAAAAAAAAATAGTAACAAATGGGACTTCCCTGGTGATCCAGTGGTTAAGAATTTGCATTCCAATGCAAGGGACATGGGTTCAATACCTGGTCAGGGAGCTAAGATCCCACGTGCCATGGGGCAACTAAGCCCGCGAGCCACAACTACTGAGCCCGCGCATTCTGGAGCCTGCAAGCCACAACTGGAGAGAAGCCCTCATGCCCGCATGCTGCAATGAAGATGCTGAGTGCCACAACTAAGACCCAACGCAGCCAAACAAATACATAAATAAAAAGAAATTTTAAAAAATATATATCTAGTATATAACCAAACATACTTTATTAAGAAAAATAAAGTGTCTGGGAGAGTGGAAAGTGAGTGTGTTAAGGAGTGTGGTCTGATGTAGTGTGAATACCCAACAGCACTTGAGGTTGGAGGGCAGGAATTTAACGTGAGACGAGTTGGCATGACCAAGTATGAAAAAAAACAACAACAACAGTAATAAAGGCTCCACTGCAGTGCTAAAGGGGGGAGCGGAGAGGCCATGAGCAGTCGCAGTGAGGCTTAGGGAATCCTTGAGGACAGGAAATAGACGGGCTCTGCATGATCAAGAAGTGCTCGAAACAGCACCTGTGAGGAGCCTGGGGGAACAGTGCGGAGAGTCCTCCAGCACCAGGGCAGGAGAACAGCGCCCAGTAAACTGCAGCACAGCAGCCGCTTCCTCTAGGAGACGCCAAGCACCCAGACCCCACCAAGGAGAGCCCACTGCCTGCACTGGCTTCCCAACGTAAGTGACAAACTTGAGGTGCTGCTAGACCCATGTAACAGGCCCTGATAGGAGGAAACAAACATGAAATACCCTAGGAGCTCTAACCACAATAAATAAAGCCTGAACTGTCCCAGAGCTGGAGTGGGGCAAGGAAATGGGATGCAGGGGCAGTCCACCCCTCCACCCTGCTCATGGGCATCACCCACAGCTCCCCTGCCTGCTCCCAGCCACGCCCCTACGGCGAAGGCATGCCACCACCTACGTGACTTTACATTCCCATCAGCTGCTGGGCCCGTATTCACAGACAGGAAGAGGAACCACGGCCATGTCCGATAGAAGAGTAAAGAGGAGGACAAGTGCGTCCTGGCTCCGAACAAGATGCAGCAGACACACTCCCCTATATTCCTCCACCCCAGTGCAGCTGAAAGCCTGGGGTGTCCATATAAAACAAACGTAAGACAAGACAGCGCTGGATACGACGGGCCAACTGGCTACGGGCTTCAAGACCCGAGAAACAACATGGCAGTGGGTTCTCTGGATCTTCTTTGGGCTCCCCCAGACTGGGTGCTGGAGAAGCCTGCAATCCAGACACACCAAAGGGTGCAGACTAACAAAGCGCTGGGAGAAGCCTGCCCTCTCCGGCCAGAGCACCAGGAAAGGAGCAGCCCGGCAGACAGGAAACTTCTAGACAGTAACCAACCCCCCACCAAAGCCCACAGGAAACACGGCCCACCCTACCAAGGCCTTAACAAAGTGCCCTCCCTCGGCCCTGCCTACAGGGGCCCGCAGAGTCGCACTGAGTTCCTCAGCTTTCAGACAGGAGTAAAGTCTAAGACGATAAATCAAGAGATACAGGCTTCTTTCTGGCTCATTACTTACAAAGGTAACTACTAAAAAATTAAGAATCACCAAACAGTGCAATTAGTAAAATGTGGGACACAGAGGCATTGTGAGGACTCAGGGCATGTGTGCCAAGTCCTGTCCTTTCATGCGGATCTAAAGGAAGCCAGAGTAGGACAGAGAGGAGGAGCCGGGTTAGAAGAGGATTTCACGGGTAAAAATCAAAAGGGCTTTGAAAGAATTAGCTATTACAGTGAGAAAATGAGAAAGTACAAGTACGTCATAAACTATTCAACGCTACACAAGTTTAACTTTCACCACACACATGAGACGTTCAAAGGAAGCTTGAGTGACCAGAAAAGTCAGAATCGTAGATGGTGCTTGACATGAGACTTGAGGGTAGATGCGAGATCAAAACATCCAGATGGTGGTGTTCAGACCATTTCATAGAGAAATAAAGCCAAGAAAAATTCAACTGTGACCAAATATTTTCATTCAGAACATCTTTGTTTTTTTCTAAAAATTAGGCGCCAGTACTTCTACCTAAATGTCGTAAAATGCTACATCTCTCTCTGCCTTTCTCTATTTAACGTCCTGTTTCCAGTACGTGTACCTTGTGCACTGATTTCAAAATAAGAACCATTTACTAAAGCTTGCCAGCACAAACACGATGCCATAACATGAGGACAACGTGGCCACTGGCACGCTGTCTCCCTAGAATTCTTCGCCACTTACTGGTCTTAATTCCACCTTGTAGGGCTATATTTGAGTCCCCAGTGCTGGGCCCAATTTCTCTTAATAAAAAGTTTTCTCAAACATTTGGGCACTTGTCTATCTAGTCTGAGCATTCCCTTCCAAGCCTATTATGATCTCCAAGAGAACGCTAAAATTTTCCCATCAAAATTCAAGGTTATCACATACCCCCAAGCAGTTAGGACCCGGAATGCCACAATTCCCCTTTAATTCCTCTTTAGGACAGTTCATCAATTTTAGGACGTTTTGTTGGTTCAACTCAACAAATCAACTTGAAGAAGCCTGGGGGAAGCAGGAAGCAGCGGCTGGCCCCACCCACCCAGGGGTGCCCAGCCTGGCCAACTGGAGGGTCTCCTTCTCTCTCTGAATCCCAACCCCATGTCACCGTCCCTTCTGCAGGACTTACAGTCACTGCCCTGTATCCCAGTTACATATATTCATTTCATGAGCCATACAAAAATGCTCCACGATGCTTCTGGCAGAGACATGTTGTGCCTCTGTGTGTCTCCTGAACAAGGCTCAGGGAATGTCCTCAAAAATCCTGTGCAGACTGACTAACAGCACCTGGAGAAACACTTCCCTGTTCTACACTCACAATGAAATAGAAACTTACTCTTCAGTCTCCTATAACACATTCTACCCAATAAATGCTCTGGTTGAAGGATCCACCACCTCATCCTATCTGAGCTGTGTACCAGTCATCCTAGGAACGCTCCAGTCATATGAGAAGTCAAACTCTCCTCTCCCAGGGCCGGTTCTAAAGTAAGATTCCAACAAGATGCTGGACAACGAGAAGGGAAGTTTCCAGGTCTTCTCTTGGCAAAGAGATGTCAAATCTGAAGCTGGAACAACATGAGACTCTCACTATACATACATCCCATCCCCTGAGCTGCCCTGGCCTTCCTGGTCCTTCAAACATCGCCATTTGACTGATGTGCTTCAAACTCCGGACCATGATCCTCAATAAAGAATGCATTTTACATCACAACCAGTACACACACACAAAATCCAGACAGTTGTTGTGCAATCTGAATTTTTAATAAATTCACCACTAAGTAAGCGGTTAACAAATGCAACAAGGATAGAATTTATTCAGGCTTTAAATAAAGTTGCTAGTGAGCCATGGGTTCTAATTTCTTTATTCTCCAGTTATAAATCTTTCACTACACTGAATGGCTTTAACTGAGTGACGTATTACACCCAAAATGATGGAGGGATATGTAGAAAATTAACCTTCTGCAACTAAAACCCCTAACTCTTAAGTAAATTCCCTCTTCAGTTGCATGGTGCAGATTATGTATACCTACATTAACACATTTATTGCAAATTCAAATTGCATGAATTATAGACACTACATTCAATAGTTCCCTGAAGAAGATCAAATGCCCAGGTGCCCACAGTCTTCCCTCTTAACAGAGTTTCCACCAACTGGAGGGCCGCTGTCCCCTTCCTCCAGCTGACCTTTAGTTCAAAATTTATAAGTTCTGGAATCTCTGTAAACCTGGATTCAAGTACCAACTCTGCCCCTTAGTGACTACTAGAGATCAGGCATATTCCCTCACCTCCCCACATCTCATTTCTCCTCTGTGTACCGGGGCTCACTGCATCTACCTGGCAACACTGGCTTGTGGCTGCTTCGGTACTTAGGAGCCAGCCAGCAAGCTGCTATGCAGTTTTAAAGGCCTTGACAGGCACACCTTGGAGATATTGTAGGTTCACTTCCAGACCACCGCAATAAAGCGAATATCACAATAGAGTCCCATGAATCTTTTGGTTTCCCAGAGCAAATAAGTTATGTTTATATTGCAGTCTGTTGAGTGTGCGACAGCATTATGTCTAAGAAAAAAAGGTGCATATCTTAATTTTAAAATACTTTATAGCTAAAAAATGCCAACCATCGGGCTTCCCTGGTGGCGCAGTGGTTGAGAGTCCGCCTGCCGATGCAAGGGACGCGGGTTCGCGCCCCGGTCCGGGAAGATCCCACATGCCGCAGAGCGGCTGGGCCCGTGAGCCATGGCCGCTGAGCCTGCGCGTCTGGAGCCTGTGCTCCGCAACGGGAGTGGCCACAACAGCGAGAGGCCCATGTACCAAAAAAAAAAAAAAAAAAAAAAAAATTGCCAACCATCATCTGAGCCTTCAGCTAGTCATAATCTTTTGCCGGTGGAGGGTCTGGCCTCGACACTGATGGCTGCTGGCTTTTCAGGGTGGTTCGTGGTTGCTGAAGCCTGGGGAGGCTGCTGCAATTTCTTAAAATAAGACAACAATGAAGTCTGCCACGTCGACTGACTCTTCCTTTCACGATTTCTCTGCAGGGTGCGGTGCTGTCTGATACCATGTTACTCACAGTGGAACTTGTTTCAAAATCGAGGTCAGTCCTCACACACCCTGCCGCTGCTGTATCAACTAAGTTTACATCATATTCTAAATCCTGTGGTGCCATTTCAACCATCTTCACAGCCTCTTCACCAGGAGAGTCCATCTCAAGAAACCACGTCCTTTGCTCATCCCTAAGAAGCAGCTCCTCGTCCATTAATGTTTTATTGTAAGACGGCAGCAATTCAGTCCCATCTTCAGGCTCCACTTCTAGTTCTAGTTCTCTTGCTGTTTCCACCACGTCTGCAGTTCCTTCCTCTACTGAGGTCTTGAACCCCTTGAAGTCACCCGTGACGGTTGGAATCAAGTTCTTCCAAACTCTGTTAATGTTGATATTTTGACCATTTCCTATGAATCGCAAATGTTCTTAATGGCATCCGGAAAGTAAGTCCTTTCCAGAAGGTTTTCAATTGACTCTGCCCTGATCCATCAGAGGAATCACCATCTGTGGCAGCTGTAGCCTTACAAAATGCACTCTTTAAATAATAAGACTTAAAAGTTGGAATTCCTCCTTGATCCATGGGCTGCAGAAAGGATATAGTGTTAGCAACATGGAAACAACATTAATCTCATTGTATATCTCCATCAGAGCTCTTGGGTGCCCCCCCAGGTACATTGTCAATGAGCAGTAACATTTTGAAAGGAATCTTTCTGAGCAGTAGGTCTCACGAGTAGGCTTGAAATATTCAGTAAACCATGTTATACACAAAGGTACTGTCATGCAGGCTTTGTTGTCCCATTTACAGAGCACAGGCAGAGTAGTTTAGCATAATCCATAAGGGCCCTAGGATTTTCAGAATGGTAAATGAGCACTGGCTTCAACTTAATGTCACCTGCTGCTTTAGCCCCTAATGAAAGTCAGTCTGACCTTTGAAGCCAGGTACTGACTTCTCCTCTCTAGCTATGAGAGTCCTAGATAGCATCTTTTTCCAATAGAAGGCTGTTTCATCTACATTAAAAATCTGCCGCCTTCACTGATTCTCTTAGCTGGATCTTCTGGAGAACTTGCTGCAGCTTCCGTATCAGCACTTGCTGCTTTGCCTTGTACTTTTATGTTATGGTGATGGCTTCTCTCCTTCAACCTCAGGAAGGAACAACCTCTGCCAGCTTCAAACTTTTCTTCCGTAGCTTCACCTCTCTCAGCCTTCATAGAATTAAAGAGAGGGAGTTGCTCTAGATTAGGCTTTGGCGTAAGGGAACGTTGTGGCTGGTTTCATCCTCTATGCGGCTCACTAAAATGTTCTCCATGTTACCAATAAAGCTGTTTAGCTTTCTTACCGGGGTGCTCACTGGAGCAGCGCTTTTAATTTCCTTCAAGAACTTCTCCTTTGCATTAACAACTTGGCTATAACTGTTTGGTGCAAGAGGCCCAGCTTTTGGCCTGTCTCAGCTTTTGTCACAGCTTCCTCACTAAGCTTACTCATGTCTAGCTTTTGAATTAAAAGTGAGAGACCTGCAACTCTTCCTTTCACTTGAACACTCAAGAGGCCACCGTAGGGTTATTAACTCGCCTAATTTCAATATTGTTGTGCCTCAGGGGACAGGGAGGCTGGAGGAGAGGGAGAGATGGGGGAACGGCTGGTTGGTGGAGTGGTGAAAACACACACAACATTTATTAAGTTCTGCCGTCTTACATGGGTGTGGTTTGTGACAACCCAAAACAATTACGATAGTAACAAAGATCACTAATCACAGATCATCATAACAAATATAATAATGGAAAAGTATGAAATACATTGAGAACTACCCAAATGTGACACAGAGATATGAAGTGAGCAAATGCTGTTGGAAAAACAGCACCAACAGACTTGCTCCATGGATGGTTGCCACAAACCTTCCATTTCTAAAAAACACAGTATCTACAAAAGTATGGGAAGTTTGTACATAGGTATGCGGAGCTCAGAAGTGAACGGCTAAGTTCACAAACAGTACCAGTCTTCAGATTCTGGAAAGCAGAGGTAACATTTTCTCCTCTCCCACATGCCAAAATATACACAACTTTCCAGCTTAGATCCCAACACCGCCCTCAAATGTCCCTTCCTGACCAGAGCTTGAGGTCCAAAAGGCAGCCTCGTGCCGAAAGTCCCCATCGGGCAACCCCGAGAGGAAGGAGCACCAGGCGAAGGGCTCTGGGGCCCCACCCCACAGACTGCATGGCAAGTACAAAGGGAAAGGGCACCTTCACAACGGAGAGACCTGGTGGATGTCCCTTAGCCAAGCGATGGAACTCAGCGCCGGCAGCACGGAGCATGTCAACATCACAGGTCTGATACAACCCACGGGAACACAGAACGGCACCTGTGCAGAATTCTTGCCTAAAACGTTTGACCTGAATCAGATCCTGTCCAGACTGTGGGGCACTCTACATGATAACAACCCCAGATTCTTCAAAAACGTGCCAGTCATCAAGGATAACGGTGGCAGAACCGTTCTGGGAACTACAGAGACCAACGAGACACGACAAACTGAATGCAACACAAGACCCCTGTTTGGTGCCCTGTGTTTAAAGAAAAGCCACAAAGGTCACCTGGAGACCACTGGGACCACGTCTGAGACGGCATCCCTAGAACAGCGTACAATGTCTGGGCTGTGCCAGCAGGACGTAGTTGCGCAGGAGGAGGTCCCCGTTGTAAAAATGCGTGTGCTGAGAGCATCCAGAGGCCAGTGGCACGAAGCGTGCAGGCGGGTTAAATGGTTAGTGAAGTAATGTCTGCACAACGATGGAGTGAAGGCACAGGGCACTTACGCTAGTGTTCCTGCCTTTCTGCTAGTTTTAAACCTCTCAAAATAAAGGAAAGGGGGGCAGATTATGAGGCTCTCTGTCACATCCCCTCGCCACTCTGGCTTCACTTTTAAGTAGACAGGGAAGACTTCACTCACCATCCACAGTTTTCCTGTAAAGGTCTCATGGAACAAGGACTCAAACCAGCGATCCTGATAGGCCCCTGTCACTTCAATCGCTGCCACACCAACTTCCCTCAAATGCCCGGCACAGCCAGGCTGGCCTGATTCTGCCACGAGAAGTCCGGAGGAAAGCAGACTTCCCTCTCTGTCTCCTCAGCTGGGCAGGCCCCTTGGCCCTTCGGCAAGCTTGGGGAAAACACACGGCTCCCTCTCCCGGCCAGACCGCGACTGATGTCACCAAACCCTCATTTAAAGGGTCCGCCAGGTCAGCTTTAAACACGAACTAATTAAATCAGACACTCTCCAAGGGGATGCTGGAATCACTACTTTGAGAGCTCCACAGTCTACAGCCCAAGCGGGCACCACGATCTACCTATGAGTCTTCCTGAAGAGCACGTGCACGCACGTCATTAACCCCAGAGCACGGTGGAAGATACTAATAGCCGGAGGGAGCGAGGCCCTTCACTTCTCAGCCCAAGGACCAGGCACTTTCTCTAAACTACCAGGGAAAACACCCAATACACACCAATTAAGTTGGGCCCAAAATTTGGGACAAATCAGGTCAGAAATGCATATTCTGGCTAGGAAGTTCTTTTTTTAAAACATACAAAATGCAGATCTTCACATATAAACATGGTCTGAAAGGCTTCGAGATTTGTTTTGCTCTGTAATTATTCACTGGGAATCTCTCCGCTCGCTGGTTCCCAGGACTTAAGGGAACTCCTCAGGGACACAAACTGCTTTAGGGCAATGGGGGGAAGGGGCTGCGCCTTCCTGCAAGACTAACGGGGAAATGCCTGTCAGGAAGAGGGGTCCCCTTCCTGCGAGACCAATGGGAATTTTCTTGATTTGTTTTAAATGAAAATATCAATAGAAAAGTGACAGCTAAAAGATACTCAAAGAAGTCTGTTTTACTAGACTTAAAAAAGGTGGGAAATAGGAAGTAAAAGAGGGGAATGAGGTCAAAAGGCAGGGCCCCAAGTGACTAGAATTTCCTATGGCCAGAGAAACAGGCGGTCGCACCAGCTCAGGACTCTCCCCATGTGCAGGCAGAACGCAGCATCCAACAGCAGCTGCTCTACCTGAGTCGCTTCCGGAAGGCCACTGGGCCGTGACCAGTTTGCAACAGGAGAAAAGCGTGTAGAGGGACAAGGGTACACAGCAGAGAGGCACGTGGGCTTCTCCAACACACAGCTGCCCACCCTGCTCCAGGTCCTCCTACGGCCTTCCACGGTGTGGCCAGAGAACACGGTGGGGACCAAGAACTTAGCCCTGTGCGCCACCTCGGGACGTGGAAACAAATGTCCCCCACGAGGCTCCCGCCAAGAGCCCACCCAGCAGACACCCCGTCCAGGGCCTGTGAGACCCCGAGCACAGAGCCCAGCCAAGCTCACCGGACCGCCGGCCTCACTGCAGATCTGAGAGGCAGGAAGTGGCAGTGTTTCTGCCACTACATTGGGGGTCATTTGTTAGGCAGCTACAGAAAACCAACGCACTACACCAGCTGTCTCACAAATAAAATACAAGAACTGAGATCCATTTTACCGCAGAGTATCTATAAACCCACTGAAACCAAAACTTCTGTAAGAGATCTAGACTCTCAACTCAGTTCTCCCTTTGGCAGAAACTGAGGCACCTTTCTCATGCCAGTTGATGGTAGACTCGGTGCAACACTGGAAACAACAGTGAATGGAATGAAAGTACTTTTATCGATCTTAGAAAAACGTAAGTTGTTTTTTGTTTTTTAAAAAAACAAGTCAGGAGACGCTTTTGCTACCCTGCAGTACTAAAGAAAGCACCTCCGGGATCAATTCTCCCCTCTCGGCTTAGTGAAGTGGGCAGTAAGCTCCTAGCCTCGGAACTGCACTGGCAGCCGGACATCACTCCCTGGGATACGCAAGAGCTGCTCCAGATACTCTTCCAAATGACTCAGAGTGACCAACGCATGACTGCACAGGATCAGCAGCTGTCTTCAGGCTCAGTTCAGGTCACAGGGCGAAACTAAGAGACCCGCTGGCACGCCCCAGTGCTGCGGCTGCTGCTCAGCTAAGCACGCCCTTATTTTAAAGCGCCATCTTTGGCAGAGGCTGGCCACTAGCCAGGTAGCCTCCTTCTTAAGTGAGCACCTCACGTGAAGCAGCTCCAAGAGGGAGCTCTGACAAACCGAGCAGCTGTGGAAAGATGAAACAACTAGAATTTTACCAATAAATGCCCCTCGAAAGCGAAAAGCTAACCATTATCAACACAATAAACCGAAGATGTCGCAGTGTCTCATCCTCTGCCTCTCAGATGACCCCACAGACCGATTCCAAGGTCTACAGATTATCCTTTTCAAAGTCGCATTTTACAGAAAAAGAAACTGAGTCCCAAAGGGGCTATGGGTCCTTATCTGCCCCGAACGTATCCAGACATCTTCTGGGGATCTGCCCTCATACAAACCCAAATCATGGACATCCAAATTGAGGTCTGACCCAAGAGTCGAGACCAGCAGGGTGTCTACGTTCAAAGCCCTACAGAGCGTCCTGAATGCACCTGTCCCATATGCTGGCACCTCCTCAGCAGCTGGCCACGGCTGAGACCATCCTTCCTGCAAAAGGACAGCCCATTCCCATGAAGCACGTCTGAACGACACATCAGAACCCTGCAACATGAGCTAAAAAGATGAAGGCACAATCGTTCACATGGATAAAGTGAACGTTAACAGATTAAACCTTACTGCTGTCCCATCCATCTTGTTCATCCTTGGTCTCACGCATTCAACACAGATCTGACCTGAGTGCCTATGCATGCCAGCACTGGGACCCACGTGTATACACAGCGCCCTCGAGGTTCCCAGGCCAGTGGGCTGAGTGAGGAGGGAGAAGCTTCACTGAAGACTGCAACCCTGGCTTTGCAGGACGCGGACGTGTGCCCAGCCCAACACCCAGCCTCTAGCCGAGCCCCTTCCTGGAGGCTCTGAAGAGTCAGACACAAAGTGAAGAGACATGCTTCCAATTCCTCCAAGAGAGCCGTCTTCCCTTTTCACCCCACAGTTCTCCTGCCTCCCACCCTCCACCACCCAACAGCGGAGGGGGCCTTTCTCAAAAGGACCCTTTGGAAAAGCAGCCCCAGGTCCGTGTGTTCCTTCCTGTCATTACCACTGAAAGGCGGGAGGAACGGCGGCTGCCTTGGAAGCTGCACTGAACCTCAGTGCACGGGAGGCGAGGAGGTGCCCTCGCGGCGGGGCGGACGCGGGCCGAGCTGCGGCATCCCATCGCAGCCTCATTCCTCCGTCTCCTCTAGCCCAGGTCAGGGACACGGTTCACCGCGCTTACCCAGCCTACCTGGGGCCAGCCTGGGGCTTTAGCCTCATCAATACGAGAAGTGACAGGAGCTTAAAACGTCCGAGCCACCTCCACTTTTCCCGTTTCACGCTTAATTCCACCTTGCTCTGTTCCTGAACCTCTTTGGGAAGCTTCTTGAGCGGCGTCACCGCTCAGGAGGCCTCTGATGAGCGGGACGGCGGGCTGCTCCACCTTCACTAGCTGTGGACGTGGGCAGGCACCGTACGCGCCAGCGCCTTAGTTTCCCAGTCACAGCGCGGGCAGAACGATGCAACCTGAGAGAGCTGCTCGAAGGCTGAGCGAGCTGACCCGCGTCTACGGGGCAGGGACCAGGATGCAGTGCGCACTCAGGGGCCGCCGCTCATTCTCGCCACCTCTAGGGCTCCTCTAAGAGCACTGCCACCAGGGGAGGCCCAGCGCAAACTGAAACTGCAGAGCTCATCGTGCAAAGATTCTTGAGAACTTCAGAGGGGGACAGCAGAGCATTAAACCAAGCGCGGGGCTCTGCGTGACGACTCGGTGGCATGCCCGCGAGGCCAGCCCTGCCACCAGTCAAGCTCCCCTGAGAACCCCCGCTAGGAGTCAGGCTAACAAGACTGCCCTGCGATCCTCAGTTCACCTAGTCCAGCCCGGGCACAGCGTGCCCGGTGGAACGCAAACCCTGGTTCGCACGCACTGGGCTGTGACCTGAGACTTCCTCATCACCTCAAGTCTCCGTCTCCTCGGCTGCAAAATGAGGAAAGCACCACCTCCTCTGCAGGACATCTGGGAGGATGAGACGATACAGCATATGTGAAACACCGAGGCACCTACTTTGTACCTGACAAATGCTAACCCCATTTAATTCCAAGCTGACTGTCCTCCCCCAGCATCTCCAGTGATCTAGACTCATGCGGTCCAACGTGGGACCTCTTGCCTTGTGAGCTGCTGAGCGCTTCCAGTGTAGCTGATTCAGAGTGAGAGGTGCTGCGAGTGTGAGAAACACACACCAGATTTTAAAGACTTAATGTGAAAACACAAAGTAACGTCAATAATATTTTTATGTTAACTACACGTTGAAATAAGAGCATTATAGATACACTGGGTTAAAGACAATGCATTACTAAACTTAACTTCATGTTTCCCTTCACTTTTTTTTTTTTTTTTTTTTTGCGGTACGCGGGCCTCTCACTGTTGTGGCCTCTCCCGTGGCGGAGCACAGGCTCCGGACGCGCAGGCTCAGCGGCCATGGCTCACGGGCCCAGCTGCTCCGCGGCACGTGGGATCTTCCCGGACCAGGGCATGAACCCGTGTCCCCTCCAACTGGCAGGCAGACTCTCAACCACTGCGCCACCAAGGAAGCCCTCTTCACTTTTTTTTAATGTAGTTACTAGGAAATTTTAAAAAACAAACGTGGTTCACATTATACTTCTATTGGATGGTGCTGATCTAGACAATGAGACACCCAAAGACCTGAAGGGAAGTCTAGTTCTCCACAGTGGAAAGCAGCCTGGATGCAGAAGGGACTAACCACTCAGGCACAGGACAGTTGGCCAGGTCTACGGTGGAGCACAGAGGGTGAATGCGGACACTGTCTGCCAGGAAAAATTAAATAGAATCATAATATCAGAGTAGAATTTGACTTTCTCTGCTTATAAATACCTACAAGACATTCAGAGAACAGTTATTTATCTCCTAAATGACTTTTTAATTACTTACTGTCTCTCAACTTCTTTAAACGGCAAGTTCTGGCAAAAACATGAATAAACTGACTTCAAGAACTGGTTGAGTCGGTCAATAAAAACTACATCACTACCTACCACTTCCAGCTCTCCACGGAGTCAGGAGCACAGGTGACCAGCTAAGACGGCAGACTGCTGTGTGGCCTCAAACACACCTTCAGCGCAAAGCTGTAACAAACAATTTTACCTGAATCTAGGTCGAAGGTAACACCTGGGTGGGGCATCTCATTCCCAGGGAATGGACTATATACTTTTGTCTTTGTTTCAATTAATCCTGAAGCCTACATCAACAAGTTTCAAGTTTTCCCACGAGCATGTCTTAGTTATTCCAGTAGTATCTTTAAATATTCTTTTGGACAAAATCTCAATCACAACCTTGTTAAAAAACTAGAAGAGAACTGAGCATGAGGACGAAGAAGTTTAACAAAAGAACGTGTCCGGCGGAAATACACAAAGACGACGAATGTTTTAGAAAGATGTAACGTGATTTCTTTCCCTAACTCATCAGCCCATCAGCCTCGCTGATTACAACACTGGAGAGCCCACCTAATACCTTTCCCTTCTCTCCCGACTTTCAAGACAGAACATGAAAACTTCATCACTCACAAAGAGGGAAATCGGCAGTTCTGCACACAGTCCCAAGCCGCGCTTCCAGCCAGAGTTCCCCCTTACAGAGCGACCCCGGAACAGCCAGAGGTTACTTGTAAGAAAGCTGGAAGGAGCACCGCAAACGTCTACAGTGTTCACCTTTGATTCCCTAGTCTAGCAGCTTTCCCTTCACATCCTCCTTTGTGAGTCCAATGGAGAAAAGCCGGAGTGCGCCACATCTGCTTTCGCTTACCATTTACACAGGCACTGCAGACGACACAAGAAAGAAAAGCCGGGCTTCCCTGGTGGCGCAGTGGATTAGGGTCCGCCTGCCGATGCAGGGGACGCGGGTTCGTGCCCCGGTCCGGGAGGATCCCACACGCCGCGGAGTGGCTGGGCCCGTGAGCCACAACTACTGAGCCTGCGCACCTGGAGCCTGTGCTCCGCAATGGGAGAGGCCGCAATAGTGAGAGGCCCGTGCACCGCAAAAACAAAACAAAAAAAAACAAAAAAACAAACCAAAAAATAATGCGTATGCCCTTTTTAAAAAAAAAAAAGAAAGAAAGAAAAGCCAAAATGTTTACCCCAAGAGGTTTCCATTTTCCCGAGGGAAAGAGAAGCAACTGATACAGGCAGTCACGGGACCGACTGCAAAGGCGTGCTCTCACACACTGCTATGGCCAAGGCAAAAGGATAAAAATGTCTCTGGAGACAATTTGGCAATAGTGCTTTAAATGTTTAAAAGCCCTACCTTTGACCTATGTACTGCCCTATCAGGGAATTTCTCCTTCAGAGATCATCAAAGATGAAGGATTCTGTACAGAAACGGCCATCACACAGATCACTGTTTACCACAATGAAAGCTTAGAAAGAACCTCCACATCCAAAAATGGGGATTAGCACCACAAACTACGAAGAAGCCATTAAAAAATAACTAGACAAACGTTTAACACAAGAAAAGTCAATATGTTAAGTTAATGCATATCATAAAACATTTATACTAATGATGTCGTGGATATTTTAAAAGCATATTTACGTAGGTGCAAAGGGGGGAAAGACTGAAAAATATACACTAATTTTCACACTGGTTATCTCTAGATGGCATCATTATATAATTATTTTCTTCTTACATTTCTCCACTTTCTGAATTTTGTAAAACTGAATATGGATTATGGGGTAAAGTTTTTTAAAAATACATACCAACGTTGTTCAAACTACAAGAAAACGACAACAGTAACAGCCACTGTCTATTTAGCACCTAAAACACGTGAGGCACTGTTCTAAGTGCTATATGCTAATTCATTTAATCTTACAACTAATACGAAGGGCCTGCATCATGGTGATGCCCCTTCTCCAGATGGTAGAGCTGGCAAGAGGCAGAGTAGGACAGAAACCCAGTGGGCTTCAAGCCAATGTGCTTACCGGCCCTCCGAAGCAGAAACCTGATATTCATGGGCAACCACCAGGAGGTGGGCAAGGCCCTGCAAGTACACAGGACACTTTTATTAAAGGTCCAAATCACAGTGGGAGAGCACGCCCAGCTGACTGTTCAGCGTCCGCCCCAGCACGACCTGCTCGCGGCTGCTCAGCACCACGCACACAATTCCTGGGAAGTGAGACAAACTGGGTTTTCTGTGAAAAATTACTCTGAGAAGTGGCCAACTGCTACTGATGGAGAGGCCTAAGAAAGTAATGACTCAGCTAACAGATATAAAGTTGTTAAAAACAGGTGAAAAATAAGATGGCATCCAAGGCAGCAAAGACTCACATCTGTGATGTGAACAAGTCCACCATTCACCCTGCAAAACAAACACCAAAGTGCCACCAAAACAGTCTCATAGAGTGAAAGTCAGAACCTTTCCTCCTCAACAGTCTCACGGTCAAGGGAACCGTTTTCTTTCACAGTTTTAAGCGCTAATTAACGACTATGGCATTATTTCCCTTACACAGATCTGCCTGTTCCGGCTTACCTGGGGTCATTACAGACATACATTAGTTTGCAACTGCTGACGATTCACCTAACCACACAGATTAATATAAAGTGAGTAATGCTGCATCCCAAACCGGACACCACCTGCTTCTCCAGGAAGGGTCCAGAAGCAAGGCTGCCTGCAGCAGGGGAAAAGCCCCTCACTCGGGGCCAAACACCAGCTCCGTGCCCCAGCTCCGCACCACCAGTCCCCTCAGCGGGCTGCACAGCCCCGGCTGGCCTTTCTGCTTACTTCCAGCATGGAGACTCTCACATCCACCCCCGCTCCCCAGGACCTGCTGAGCACACAACCTCCTGAGATGGGTCCACACATCAGTATTCCTTAAAACGCCCAACAGCAGCCCTGTGGCTAACGTTCACGCAGTTAATAGTGAGAACTGATGAGTTAGGCTGTGTCTCCTTCCTGTAAAACAAGGACTGTAATAACTCAAAAGAGCGGGGGCTACTCTTGCAGTGCACGGGCTTCTCATTGCCGTGGCCTCTCTTGTTGCAGAGCACAGGCTCTAGAGCACAGACTCAGTAGTTGTGGCGCACAGGCTTAGCTGCTCCGTGGCATGTGGGATCTTCCCGGACCAGGGCTTGAACCCGTGTCCCCTGCACTGGCAGGCAGATTCTTAACCACTGCGCCACCAGGGAAGTCCCCTTAAGACAGTTTATAATGGTGGTAGACAAGAAAATATATATTCCAAAGACAGGCAGTCTGTTACAAACACAATGCAGTCTAACCCCTGGAAAAACCTACCTTGACACTTACATAGAACAAAAGCTAATCTAGAATTCAAGCTATCAATTTTGAGTTTCATGTTTGTAATTTCAAAAGCTTTCTTGTCAGTCTCTTGTCTTCCAGAATTTTGTGAAAATGAAGTGTGTAGAGCTACAAAGTGTTTCAAAAGAGCAAAGTCCTTCCCTCCTCACTCCCTTTCCATGTATTTTTCTTTAAAAACACTGGGAAACCGCCCGCCACACTGTGTTCCATGTGTGAGGCTGTCTTTCAGCGAACAGGCCTGTCCCTTCACATCACAGATTACAACAAGTCTGGAAGCCCAAGTTGAGTCCATACCGTACAGAGCTCCTTTTTCAGAGTGACTAACAAATGTATGAGTTTTCTGATGTGCTTTTCTAAATTATTACCTCTTATTTAATTGAAAGTTTTAAAGTTTAACTGATAACTGAGCTTGAAAGAATGTTAACTAAACTTGCCTCTATTGTAAATTTACTGGAAGAGATATTTAAATAGCACAAAATAAGTCATACTTGACTTTCTTATATAAAAGGAAACCTTTACTACCAACTACAACTGCCAGGTCATCAGTCAATCACAAATATTTACTGAAGGCCTACTATATGCCAAGCACTGTTCTAGATACTTAGGATGTGTTAGTGAACAAAGTCTCTTCTAGAACATCTTTAAATAAACTCAATTTTAAAAAAACAGTAGCTATATAAAATTTCAACAGCAACCTTTGGAAAACTAAGGATGAGATGTTTCGGGTTTTTTACGTTCAACTTTCTTTACAACAATACCTTCTTGCAAAGTGAGTTTCAAATTAATGAAAAACAAAACTCAATAGTTTGAAGGGGATAATAAAATTCCTCAACAAAGGTCAAAAAAACCAAAAACTGCTACAAGCATTTATTATCACAGCCTAACAGGGAAACTCAATGATAAAACGACAAAGCCCATCCGGCAGAGGAAAAGACCTTTCTGAAACAATGTCTCTCCCACGCCTAAACAGCCACCATCTCCACTTTGGACTCTCCTCTAAGCATTTTCACTTATCTGTACATGATTTCCTCACAGACACCAAATGCTACCAACTTAGTGTTTCCAATCATATTCACAAAGACAGTAATTTACTCTGTACCTAACCTCAACCAAGAGATAAACTTTCCATACAGCCTTTCTCACAGATTTGATGACTTCTACATTTATTTCCCAAGAAACCTAAGAGACTGTTCTTTTAGGATGGGAAACTGCTATGGTTCCGTTGGAGATGCTTTCATATACTGCTACCTAGGAGCCTGGTATAATTCGTCTCAGTACTCAGCTACGGAAACAAAGGCAGAGAGTGGTAAAGCCGCAGGTTGAAAAGGCAAGATTTAAAGCCCCAACTGACTATAACCACATTAGTCTGTCATTTCCAAATAAAAACGCAGCTAGATTTCTGATCTAAAGCCCTACCCCAGGATTAAGAAAACTCACACAAGGTAACATAAGATGAAAAAGAAATTTCCAGAGAGCTGCTACTGAAAGACTGTATTTAGCACAGTGACAAAATTCTAAGCAACATGGAAATGACACCCACGCCCCAAGACATAGATTATCATGTCCCTGACCTAAACATCAACTGTCAAGAGTAAAAACCACCTAAAGGGAGTGACACGTGGAGGACTGGGGGCCCATTTTATTTCTCCCGGCTCCGCCTGATCACCTGCTTAGGGTTCTGACGGCTGACCCAGACCTGGACGCGCGTCCCCCGAGAATCCCTAGGGCAGAGTTAAAGCTAAAGCAAGTACCAAGGAGTCAGAAAGCGCCCCTGCCCAACAAACGGCTGTCGAAAAACCGTGTTGTCACCTGCACCACGAGCTACTGTAACCACTTGTCCCCATCGCAGCGGGCAAAATGTGGGGCTCCTCCCTGCCCTGAGCCCGCAGTCGCCCCTGGGGGACCCGCGAGCCGGGCCCCGGGCGCCGCCGCTGCGGGCCGTTACCACGCCCGCCCGCCTCGCGCCCCAGCGCTCCGCCGGCCCCGGCGCCCCCGCCACTCACCTCCAGGCGCAGGGACGCCCCGCAGCCTCGCAGGAACTCGCGGATGTTGCTCAAGCACTCGCCCTCGCTCCGGGGCTCCGGGTAGACCTGCAACACAGAGCACAGGCGCTGAGCGCCGCGGGCAGGCCGCGGATGCGCCCCGAGGGGAACGCGACGCGGCCCCGGCGGGAGTGCCGGCCGCACAAGCGACCAGGGCGGGCTGCCCCGGCGGTCCGGAGCTAGCCCGGCCGCCCCCGGCACCCGCCCGCTCGGCCGCCGCCTCTCCTCACCCTTTTTCCTTCCTCCGGGATGCACCAATCTCAGCCCCCGGTCCTCACCAGGAAGTGGAGCGGCGCCGGAAGTGACGTCTTCAGACCGCGCCCCGGCAGGCCCCGCCCGCCCCCTCTTCCGGTCCCCAGCCGTGAGGGCGCGGCCTCCCCTCTGGGCCGCTGGCGCTGGCTTTCCGACGCGGCCCATCTGGCCCGGCCCGGCCCGGCCCGCGCGCGGACTTCTCCTCACCGCACTTGGCGCTCGCCCTCGGACGCGGCCCATCTGGCCCGGCTCACGCGCGGACTCCCCATCCCCGCACCCGGCGCTCGCCCTCCGACGCGGCCTCGTGGGCGCAGCCCGCCCCGCCCAGAGGAACCCGGGAAAGCTTGGCCTCCGCCGCTTGAAGCAACCACGAAGGGGCTGTTGAGAACCTGTTGTTTTCTCAGTTCTTCCCCGCCACCGGCTCGGGGAGAGTGGAGCTGGAATTCTAATGCGATGACTTAAAACAATTAGCCACGTAAATTATGCCAGTTGGGATTAGAGTGCAGTGTTTTCTTTTACTACCTATAGACCATGTGCTTCATCAATGATTAGCCAAAATAGCTGGTCACTCGTCAGCGAAAAGTCAGCTGGGGAGAGATTGTGGCGAATGCAGCCTCCATCACAGGTGAAGAGCAGCAAGGGCTCCTGCAGACTGTCTGGTGCTTGGCCGGAGGCAGAGCTGTAAAGGCCACAGCCACACGTGTAAGAAGTTACTGACAGCCTCCCAGGGCAAGAAACAAAGGAAACCAGGAACGTCACCAGTTACACAGAACAATCAAGGGAGAAGCCTGAGATCTCAGAAGAGCTTTTTGTTGTTGTTCTGAATGGCATGTGAAGACTTTTTACACTAAAGTATCGTCCAGAATTCTAGCATTTGGGGACGTTCTGTCCTCTAGGGGGAAATCACGACATTCCATCAGGCCTCTCTCAGGAATACTGCGGTTTCATTTCAAAGTGGTCAGGTCTTCTAAAACTACGAAAGAAAACCAGGGTGTTGAGCAGTGCCAAGAGGGAGGAAATGACACCTTTTTTTCTCTACAGTTTAAAAATTCTTAGAAGTGCCATTATATTTCCCTCCAAATATTGAACAGATTTGTTTTTTGCAGTGGAACTTAAGAGTGGAACAGCAAAACCAAAGCTGCCTTCTAGTCCATTTTACTCCTCCCTCACAGTGTTTTTGCATACAAATACAGTCAAGCCTCATTCACGGATTCTATATTTGCAAATTTGCCTACTCGATAAAATGTATGTGTAACCCCAAAATCCGTATTTGCAGCACTTTCTCAGTCATTTATAGACATGTGCAAAGCATCAAAAAC
>RJWK010002113.1:38724-73272 GCA_004363435.1 Platanista minor
TTTTTTTTTTTTTTTTTTTTTTTTTTTTTTTTTTTTTTTTTTTTTTTTTTTTTTTTTTTTTTTTTTTTTTTTTTTTTTGCTTTTTCTTGGTGATTTCACTGTTTTAAATGGCCCCCAAGCGTAATGCTAAAGCACTGTCTGGCACTCCTAAGCGCAAGAAGGTTGTAACGTGCCTTACAGAGAAAATACGTGTGTTAGATAAGCTTCACTCAGGCCTGAGTTATAGCGCTGTTGGCCGAGAATTCCAAGTTAATGAGTCAACGATACGGTACATCCAGAAAAAGGAAGAGGATATTCGCAGATCTGTACGTGAAGCCGCTCCAGAAAGTGCTAAAGTAACCTCTATAGTGCGTGATGGAGCTATGGAAAAGATGGAAAAGCAACTAAATTTGTGGATTCATGAGATGACAAGCAATAAAAAGAGTGTAGTGGACAGCGTTGTTGTGAGGCTAAAAGCCAAAGAAATTTACGGTCATGTTACCCAGGGTCAAGGA
Organism: Platanista minor; assembly: GCA_004363435.1. Taxonomy (NCBI): domain Eukaryota; kingdom Metazoa; phylum Chordata; class Mammalia; order Artiodactyla; family Platanistidae; genus Platanista; species Platanista minor. Next base: position 39,219 of record RJWK010002113.1, read on the forward strand.
AATGTTAAACCCTTCTCAGCTAGTGCAGGCTGGCTTGCACGATTCAAAAGGCGACACCACATGAAAAATGTTAAACTTGCAGGCAAGGTAGGTTCCACGGATCAGGAGGCTGCAGAAGAATTTAAAAAATACCTGCTAAGCATTATACATGAAAAGGGTTATATGGAAGAGCAGGTTTTTAACGCTGATGAAACTGGCTTATTTTACAAGGATGTTGGCAAACGAACCTATGTAATGCAAATGGCCTCCAAAACTTCTGGCTTTAAATCATTCAAAGACTGTGCAACCTTGCTATTATGTGCAAACGCCAAGGGTGACTTTAAGTGCAAACCCCTCATGGTACACAGAGCACAAAACCCACAAGCACTTAGAGGGAAAAACTTGAACTGTATGCCAGTCCACTGGAGATGGAACAAAAAAGCATGGATGGTGCCCAAAATATTCTGGGATTGGTTCCACAACTGTTTCATCCCAGAAGCTGAACGTTATCTCCATGGCAAAAACCTTGCCTTCAGGGTTTTATTAATTTTGGATAATGCCCCAGTTCATTGCCGTGAAGAACTCGAAAACGCCCACCCCAACGTAGAAGTTCTCTTCGTACCCCCAAACACAGCATCTCTTATCCAACCCCTCAATCAAGGCGTGATAAAAGCTTTCAAGGCACACTACACCAGGGAGCTTTATAGCAAGGCTTTTGAGGCTCTCAACACCAATGAGGAGACCACCATGATGGACTACTGGAAGTCAGTCACCATACGCAATGTTATTGATTATATCAGCACAGCCTGGGACAGCATCAAGCAGGCTACTATCGACAACTGTTGGGGAAATGTTTGGCCAGACTCTGAAAAATTTTGAAGGTTTTGAAGGTGTTACAGAAAATATAACAAGCAGTGTCAAAAACATAATGCATATTGCACAACAGATAAATGGAGAAGGTTTCAGTGACATGAAGGAAAGTGATGTGGAGGAAATTTTGGCAGAAGCGGCAGTAGACCCCACCAACAAAGACCTGGACGAGATGGCAAAACAAGGCAATGGATTTAGTGATGACGAGGATGGTGAAAGTCAGCCTGGGACTCCGAGAATTGTCCCTCTCACGGCAGCCAAAATAGCAGAATGGAATTCTGCCTTGGAAAAACTTTTCAATGACATGGGAAAGAGTGACCCTGTGCCCGAACGCAGCCTCACGTTTAAGCGCCTTACCTCCACCGCGTCCATCCCTTATGCCGAAACGCTTAAAGATTTGAGGCAAAAAGCCAAGTGGGTGAGGCTGAAGCAGTTTTTCAAGCCAGATTGGGAGGGCACGTTGCTGACACCATCACCAAACTGGGAAAGCCAGACTCCTGAGGCAGAGCTGCCAGATCTCACAGGCCACCCTCCCTGACATCTTCCTTCCTGACTCTCCCTCGGTTCCCGTACGGCAAGCCGAGGTCACCAGGTTTAACCCCACCGTGCACTGCCCCATCACGTGTCCCATGGCTCCATCAACAGTTAAGGTGGTTTCCATAAATTTGAAAATGTTTAATCTTTGGTTAATGCTTTTGGGGGGGCTTTCTCTCTTGCATTATGCTGTAGTATCCAATATACAGTGTGTATTTGTGTGTGTATGTGAGCAGTGAACATGTGTACTGTGTATGTGACTGAATGGAAGAGCTAACTTAGAACAGTCACACTATGGTAGACTACATTATGTAACGTTGTAATTGAGATGGTGTTTTATTATAAAGATATACTGCATGTAATATTTATAAACATATATATATATATATATATGTGAAATAAGCTATCTTTAAACAGAAATACACCTAAAAACAAGATTACGTATTGAATGGTTGACCAGATGTTGTGACCAGAGGTTCAAAGGAAACTAACCCTGTATTTCTCCATGAACAAATGGTTCAGTAGTTGCTAACTCAGTGGTCATGGTGCCCTTGTAGAATGTAACTACCACAAATAATGGAATCGACTCTATGTTTAAAATTATTGATCCATAAGGATCTAATTGTTATGACTTCTCTTCTGAATTGAGTCAACACAGCTATTGTGAGTTCACAAATGACAGAAACATATGTTACAGTTCTTGATAAAAATTATTAAATGTAAAATGCAAATTTTATTTGGAAATATATATCTTCATGAGATGTATAGGTTTTTTTTTTTTTTAAATTAGTTCATTTACCCATGGATAATCATCACTTACTGCTGGAAAGAGATATGGACCAGCGCCAATTCTATTCCTATCTTGGGGTTTTTTTAATGCAAAAACTGAGAAACCTTGTTCATAAAAATAAGCACATGGAAATGGAAGGAGTTTTGTTAGGATGATTCTTTGAAGCCTTCTGAGTTACATAGCCAAAGTCCAGATATAATCTGTCATAAATAAAAACTTAAAATCATCGGCCAACAGCTTGATTGGGGTCTCCTTCAATTTCTGTGAAAGCTAAGAAATACAACCCTGAGCTGCAACATGCAGTGATCAGAGTCACTCCCCTCCCAGCACCGGGACCCTTTGTGACAGCTGGGAGGCCTCCCACCTGGCAGCGTGCACCTCGGGAAGACAACAAAGGGTGAAGTGGGAGAAGGCCATTGTGAAAGGGGAGGTGGGACAGTCGGACCAGCGTGATGCTCTCCTTGCTCAGAGACAGCTGCTCTGGCTCCTTGGTTTTAGTTGAGCATGGATGCAAGCTGAGGACGTAGAAATAGAAATGGATTCCCTTAAAACTATCCTGAACTCTACCTAAAGCAACATACCTGTTTGGAGAACTGTAATGTAAATGAGTCAAAACTTTATAGTAAGTAGTTCCTAACTGTAACACACATACTGACCTCGAACAAGCCACTTGACCCCTCTATGTCTACACCTGTATCCCCAGTTTAAGGCTGACACATTCAGCGTTTGTCAACAGGGCTGTTGGGAGAATCAGGTGCGTAATAAATTGGTTCAACAATATTGGACCTAGACTGCTGCCAGATCGTGTGATGAGCACTGTGACTGCAAAGAAGAGGGGGTCACAGCCCCTGCCCTTGGTGAGGAAGAACTGCTCACAGTGTGGCAAGTGCAGCCACACGGGTGTATGCTCAGGACCCTGGAGGCACAGACAGGGCAGGCCAGAGGCTTAGCCACCCCAAACGGTGACATCCGAGTCGGGGACAAAAGGGTGAAGAGGCAGATGGGACTGCATTGTCAAGGGTGTGACACTTGAAAAGTCCATCATGTTTTCAAGGGTGGTGAATAATCAGGGCAACTGAGATCATGGGTGAAGCTTCAATGGAAAAAAAATGCATTGGAGCGATGATGATACGAAAGGAGATATTTAAAAGCTCCCCCCCACACACCATATTTTGCTGAAGAAGCTGTATGAATGGTAAGTGAGCACATGAAAAAGTGTTGAGCATCATTAGTCATCAGGGAAATGCAAATTAAAAGCACAGATAACACTACCCACCCACCAGAGCGGTGAGATGGAAAAGGCTGACAGTATCGAGCGTTGGCAAGGATGAGAAGCAACTGGAGCTCCCACGCATGACCAGTGGGAGTGTCAGGTGGTGCGCTTGGGAAACTGGCAGCTCCTTGCAACGTTAAACATACCTAAGCCCCAGCAATTCCTCCCCTAGGTGTTTACCCAAGAGGGATGAAAACATATGGCCACAAAAAGCCATGTTCACAGCAGCTTTATTTACAGTCACCAGAGCCTTCACAACCTGAAGGCGAGCTCCGCTCAGTGCATCTCCAGATGTGTTCAGAGAGGAGCTCTGGCCTCAGATGACCAACAGCTGCCCCATGTGCTTTCCAGAAACCCCCTCCCAAACTTGCCATGATAATAAACTCCAGGCTTTCCCGCCAAAAACTCTAATCAGGCAGAGGCATAAACAGCCCCCAAACCACTGTGTTTTTCCTTTGAAATATGGCTTTTGTACTCAATATTTGACAAGGGGTGTGTCTGACACTCTGAGAATTTGCTACAAACTAAATCACAAGGCAATGTTAAGGCCAGACTTCAGAGACCTCCGCAGCTGCCCAGCTCCCACCTCCTCAACTCCTTTCTACCATCCACTCCACGCCAGGGACACCCAGCTCTACCCTCGATCCCAATAAAGTGCCAACTAGAGGAGCTGCCTTCTCTCCAAGTCTGAAGGAGTTCAGAGTTTTAGTTTCCAAAACTGCTTGAGGAAGAAGAATAGGCAGTTCTAGCAAGCAAAGAATTACACAGGTTCAGTGTTACTGCAACACTTAAGATGGAGAGTACAGAAAACCACTGCAGCTTATAACAGCTGGGAAACACTCAGCTGTTCAGGAGCCTAGTTCCCAGAAGTGGTGGCCTGAACTGGTGACTTCCCAGGGTGCCTCCATGTCCTTATCCCTGCTCTCCTCTTGTAAACAGTCTCTTTGTTAAACTCTCTTCAACCATGTCTGTTTTCTGCTGGGACCCTAACCCAGTGAGCTTCCTGGTGGTATGGTTAAAAATAGAAAACAGTGTCACAGCAAAAGATGAGAAACAATTTAGGGAAAGGATTAGGTCAATTACAGTCCTGACACAGAACAGACCACCAGACTACCACACAGCATTTAAAAAGAGTCAGCTTTATATACTGATATATCACAACCTCCTGGTTACAGTAGGTGTGGGACAAGGAACATGGGGAACAGTATGCAGGACATGCTGCCTTACTGTTTAAAGGAAAAAAGCAAGAAGAAGATGTGCCTGGGTGTTCAGAAATGCATGGCCTGGGACTTCGCTGGTGGCGCAGTGGTTAAGACTCCGCCTGCCGGGCTTCCCTGGTGGCGCAGTGGTTGAGAGTCTGCCTGCCGATGCAGGGGACGCGGGTTCGTGCCCCGGTCCAGGAAGATCCCACATGCCGCGGAGTGGCTGGGCCCGTGAGCCGTGGCCGCTGAGCCTGCTCGTCCTCCGCGACGGGAGAGGCCACAGCAGTGAGAGGCCCGCGTACCGCAAAAATATAATAATAATAATAATATAAGAAATGCATGCCCTGTCTCTGGAAGCACATGCCGGATAACAGGGGCTGCCTCCAGGGAGAGGACCCGGGGCTCAGAGGACAGAGGGGGGAGAAGGGAAACTTGCTTTGCACTCTGTACTTTTTGATACCCTTTGAATTTTGTACCACATGAAAGTATTATTAAATAAATACATTTTTTGAAAGAACAATCTAATGTTCTCGCAGGTCAAGGTGCCTCCCCATTAGAAAACAGTCCTCTTTGGAGAGCCCAGCTGTCAGTGTGTTGGGGTCCTCATGAGGCAGATCTCCACCGCGCCATGCCAATATGAAACGCTATGCTTAAAATCCTAAATTCACCACCTAAAAGTCTAATTAGCCCTGAATGTAACGACCTGGTGGCCATTGCTTTATTCTAACTAGAGTGCAGCTGTCTCCTGATCAGGGACCACACTCGTCCATAGCTCTCCTCTCACTCTGCAGCCAGAGAGTTTCAGGGGAGTGAAGGCAGAAATCTACAGAGCTCACTTGCAGGCTACGGGGCTCCTCCTCCAAGCCCATGGAAAACAGTGAAGCATCCAGCAGAGAGCTCAAGGACTTGGCAGCTAAATACCAGATAGTAAATTAGCTCCCAGAGTATGTGGCCTGGGATTACAAGTAGTTTACTGGAACACACTTACGCTTTTAATAAAGTACATTTTTCTTTGGCTTCCCTTTTTCAATATATCCCAAAGCCCAGCTCCTGTATGGATGCTACGGTCGTCTGGGGAAAACTAAAGATATCATCCATTGGCGTGGAGCTAGGCAAGCCATAAAGGGCGATCGGAACTAGGAATGCACTAAGTTCAGCCATCCCAGACATGGGGGATGTCAGGGGCAGGCGGACCAGCAAGACTGCGTGGCTTAAATTAGCTCGGGTGTCCCCCGAGGCTCGGTTCCCACAAGCTCCAAAAGCACATTTTAAGTCCTTCAGAGATGGTGGCGACAAACCCAAGTTGATACCAATGCCAAAAATGGATTTTTTTAAATGTGGGCATAAACTTTCACCAGCCTACCTAGGTTAAATCTCTCCACTGCATTTGTGTTTTGCTCTCCCAGTAATGTTAGATCAAAACAGGCAGGTGTATAGTAATTGTCAAATGAGAGCAATCTTGAAAACAGCACATGCCCTGCGGTGGCTGTGATCCAGACACCTGGGGCGCAGAGGCGCACAGGCCAGGCCGTCATTAATGTCTCGTGCCTTCCTTGAGCAGACCCCATTTTTCACACCTTTGAAGGATCTTGATGCAGGGAAACAGGAGTACGAATTCCCAAGACAACTCAGATTGGGCCCTGTAGTCAGAGATTTTTCTTAACTGAAGTTTCGCCTGTTCATATGGAATAATCATCCCTTTTTTCCTCTCATTCTCGTGCTTTCAACCCAACGGAAACATGTATTTTGTAAATCTGAGCCACTGCTTACTTTCTTCTTAAGCTCAATTTCTGCAGTGTTTCTGGTCCTTTGGCATCCATCTCCTCGGTTCGCGCCCCGGTCCGGGAAGATCCCACGTGCCGCGGAGCGGCTGGGCCCGTGAGCCATGGCCGCTGAGCCTGCGCGTCCAGAGCCTGTGCTCCGCCACGGGAGAGGCCACAGCGGTGAGGGGCCCGCGTACCGAAAAAAAAAAAAAAAAGAAAGAAAGAAAGAAAATGAGCCACGAAAAGGCATGGAGGAGACTTCAGTGCATGTTACTAAGTGAAAGAAGCCAATCTGAAAAGGCTACGCACTGTATGATTCCAACAATATGACATCCTGGAAAAAGTAAAACTATGGCAACGGTAAAATGATCAATGGTTGCCAGGGACTAGGGGAAAGGGCGGGATGAACAGGCAGAGCACAGAGAATTTTTAGGGCAGTGAGACCATCCTGTGTGACACTGTGATGATGGATACGTGTCATGTCCAAACCCACGGACTGCACAGCACAGAGTGAACCCTAATGTACATTATGGACTTTACTTAATAATGTATCGGTACTGCTTCATCAACTATAACAGGTGTCCCACACACACTAGCACAAGACGTTAATAATAGGGGAAAGTGGAGAGGCGTGGATGGAAATTCTGTGTACCTTCTGCTAAATTTTCTGGAAACCTAAAACTGCAAATAAAGTCTACTCATTTTTTTTTTAAAGTCAAAGTCCTTATGATGGCTGAGCAGGCCCTGCACGGTCTGTTCCCTCGTTCCCTCCTTGACCTTATCAGCCAGGTGATACTCTCCCCCAACTCACAGTGGCCTCTGCTGTTCCCAGATTTTGCCAGGCAGGCTCCTACCTCAGGACCTTTGCACAGACTAGTCTCTCCACCTGAAATTCCCTTCTCCCCACTATTCACGTCACGCCTTTGCTCATATACATCAAGTCTTTGTTCAAATGTCACTTCTCTGTAACGCCTACCCTACCTACCAGAAGTAAAACTGCAACGTCACCCTAATTGCTGGCATCCCCCCCATTTTTCTCCATAGCCCTATCACTGTCTAACATGCTGTGCAATCTACTTGTGTACTATGTACGCGTCCAGAATACCTCCCTGTGCCATGAAGTATATGCTCTGCAGGCAGTCTCTTTGATGAGTGTTACATCACAACACCTGGCATATACAAGCACTTAGTATATTACTGGTTCAGTGAATTAATGGTTTCATTAAAGACCTTTGCCTACGACACTAATTCGGTACCAAAATCACTTGGTTACAGCTACCTGAAGTGAAGGTGAGTGATGCTGACAGCACCTAGAACCAAAAAGTAATATAATTGGTCTCGTATGAGAATTGAATATTTGAGACAGGAACTGTGCTGAAAAACACTTGGAAATATAATCACCATAGACAAAACATTACAGAGACATAAAAGACGCTCTTGGGTTTTACCGTAAACCCTAAGCCCTGTCTGTCATGGCTGATGGATGCATCCTGTTACCGCCGGCTCCGTCTGAGGCTGGCCGCCCGGCTGCTGCCCAGCTCTCTGAGGACAGCCAGCTCGGCGTCCGGGGCTCCGTTTTCGCTCTGTGTGTATCAGGCGTCGGTCAGCCGGGCGCCGCCGAGAGCCAGCACTCTGGTTTCAGCGCCGTCTCCCCTCCGTCACTAAGGAAGATCGCTGCCTCGAAGCGGGGCTCCCGGAACCAGCTGGCTGGCTCCCCCGGGCCTCAGCTCCTGTCGGCGGCTGGCACGTTGTACAGCCGCCCACGAGACCTGCGTGGGGCCAGGTTTGCCTTATGCCCGGGTCCTAAGTTTCACAAAGGGGCCAGAACAAGCTGATGAGGCCCTACCGTGACTCTGACATTTCAGAGCTGAGAGACACATGGGGAGAGCAGGACAGGGAAAGCGGTGAGGAAGAACGCCGCCAGAGCTGCAGCTTGTCCTGGGCCCGCTAGCTCGTCTCCCTGAGGCCTCGGGAGGCAGGCGCAGCCCTCACCGCATTCCCTCCTTCGGCCTGCTTCCTCTCCGTCCCCAGGTCCACAGGTTCTGTCTTCTGTCCTCACCACTCCACTTCTGAGCCCAGCCAGTGAGCTTTACTTCAGTTATTCTGTATTTCGGCTCTGTAATTTCCGTATGTTTCTTCTCATACGCCCTCTTTCTTTGCTGCGATCTATTCTTCCCGCTGGTCTCAAGAGAATCTGTCATTGTTTTTGAAGCCTTTTTATGATGGCGGCTTGAAAACCCTTGTCAGATGATTCCAGACTCATTCACTGCGAGGAGATGGTCGCTGGAGCTCGTCTCCGCCACAACACCTGGAAAAGCAGGTCCTGTGACCAGACGTGGGTAGGGGTCCGGGAGGTTGCCAGAAACCATCTCTGTTTTCTCCGTATTCAGTGACAAAGTGAATTCTTAGTTGGCTACTGAATTGAAAAGCATAGACTGGAATGAACCCAAGACGTATGTCCTCGGTGTCGGTGGAAGGCCAGCATGCACCGCAGACCCTGCAGACCTGCAAAGAAGCAGGGCCCCAGTTTAAGGACCCTAGGCCCACGGCCCCTGGGAGCAGCACGGGATGGAGGCACAGCTCAGCGGACCTACTCTCTGGACCCAGATGCCCCCCACCCACAGCTCAGCAGTGCGGGTGATTTACCCCTCCCCCGAAAGCCGTAGTTTCAAAGAGAACCCTTACCCACAGGTGTCTCCATATCGTTTGGTAGCTTTTAGTGACTCATCATCTTATCTAGCTATAGTTCCCCCCAACCCTAATATGAAGATTTCAAGGATTCCTCCTTAAGTGCCTCAACTTAAATAATACATTCATCAAATCTCATACAAGCCTCCTGAGCTTGGCCTCAATACAGATGGTGTTACTCTTCTGTGTATTTTTTTAAATATTTATTTATTTGGCTGCACCGGGTCTTAGTGGCAGCACGCAGGATCTTTAGCTGCAGCGTGTGGGATCTCTTGAGTTGCAGCTGTGGGATCTAGATCCCTGACCAGGGATCGAACCCAGGCCCCCTGCATTGGGAGTGCGGAGTCTTAGCCTTAGCCACTGGACCACCAGGGAAGGCCCTCTCTTCTGTTCTATGCAACAATCTTCTAGATGTAAAGAAACATGAGGAATCCCATTTTCCAGATAAACTCCAAGTGCCCCTTCCAATCCAAGGCAGGATTTTGTTCCAGGCTCTCTCTGCCTCCATGTTTCAATGCCCCAAAAGCCCACAGTGAAGCAGCATGGGGTCTACTCTGTCCTGAACTAAAAGGCACTAGGTTAGGAAATTTCCCAAGCATGGGGGTGTGGGCCACATCCAGGTGACCACACCTCGGTCTCCCGTCTTCTTAAAGCACCATGCATGCAATCTGGCTGGTTCCGGGTTATGGTACTCCTGGGCTGAGGAGCTCAGTGGGCCATCAGTGGTCCTGAAATGTGTCCCCTGGACCAGCAGCATCAGCATGACCTGCACACCTGTGAGGAACGCTGATCCTCAGCCCCACCCAGACCTACAGAATCAGAAACTCTGGGGTGGAATCTGGCAGTCTGTATTTTCACAAGCCATCCAGGCACATTTGGGCACACTCAAGTGTAAGAACCACATAACCACCTAAGCCAAAGGTACAAAGTGATGAGAAGCCCATCATTACTTGAAAACAACTTGATTTTTCTGGTTTTTTTTTTGTTTTTTTGTTTTTTTTTTTTGTTTTTTTTTGCGGTACGCGGGCCTCTCACTGTTGTAGCCTCTTCCCGTTGCGGAGCACAGGCTCCGGACGCGCAAGCTCAGCGGCCATGGCTCACGGGCCCAGCTGCTCCGCGGCATGTGGGATCTTCCCAGACCGGGGCACGAACCCGCGTCCCCTGCATCGGCAGGCGGACTCTCAACCACTGCGCCACCAGGGAAGCCCGAAAACAACTTGAAATGCAGGTACTGCTAACTCTGATATCAGTAATTTCACTAACATTTTTACATAAAATTGTAAAAACTTTTATACAAAAAATTAATTGTTGGGCAGCTATGCCACTTCCAGCTGTAAGAAAAAGAAAACCATCCCAACCCAGAAATTTTCAAGCCATAAGCTCCTCAATGAGAGAGAGAGAGAGAGAGAGAGAGAGAGAGAGAGGCTTCTTCCTTCCCTATCCCTGCTCCCAATAATACTCTCCCTGCCATCCTCTCAAAGAAGCAGGATTAAGAAGAAAAAATAACTGGTGAGCTTCCATTCCCCACATGTGGAGACAGGCCGAATAGTGCAGGTTTTATTGCTTTGATTGGGAAAAATAATACCCAAAAGCTAAACACTGCTTATATTTACTGTGGTTATTTAGGGACAATATTCCCGATAAACACTACTTGATTTACCTTTATCTCCCTTCTTTTATTATGATATGTAAATAATTGTGAGCATTTTCTAAATGAGAAAGCAAATCCCAGGAGAGATGTGTGTATATTCATAAAATTATAAAGCAAATAGTCCTCAACTTGAACCTGAACTTTCTAAAAATTATACGTTGACACCCCTAAAAGGCCTTACCTCCATCAGATCTGGGCTTTCAAATGTCAGCGGCAAAACAGAGAGAGAGCCTAGAGCAGTAAGTTCTCAGCGACGTCCCCATCTTTACCTTTAAAGCCATTCATGAATGTAAAATGAATCAAAGGGGGAAGATTAAACACCTGACGTGAATTCGTTTCAGACAAGACAGAAACCTCAGATGGCTCAGAGTCACCACTGTTTAGTCTCAACACACTCTCTGGACTTGAACACATGTTATAACAGGTAGGAAATGAGGGAAAAAAAACACCATAGATATACTTCCCTGAAGCCACTGAAAGAAATAGAGTTTTCTAGAGTCTCCTTTATCAAGAAAAAAACAGCTGAAGGTCAACTTCCTCTTAACAAAATTTCCGAGTTCCTGAGCATCGTAATGTGAAAACTCGCTGTAAATTCATACATCCCTGCGTCCAGCGGGCCCTCTGTGGGTGCCCAGCTGTCCCCCGCTCTCTCATGCTCCACAGTCTACTCCAACGTTCTCTGTTCCCCAACCTCCGCGTCCGCAGCTGCCCCCGTTCCAACACCCCCTCCCCAGCTCCTCTGTCTGTCCTGAGCTCACACTCCCCCCTTTACCTGAGCACAGGCGCCCTTGCTAAGATCACAAATGACTGGGTTGACCGCTCAGCCAGGCCTGCCCAGCACAGTCCAGGCGTGCCCACTGTCCCAGGATGACCAGTGACAGAGCCCTCTTCCCTTCAAGCACACTGCCAACGCTTTTTGGGTTTGGGGTTTTGAAGCCCACTCCCTTGGCCTCTCGCAGTCTACTGGACATCCTCCTCCACTGACTTCAGGTCACCACACTCCCCCCTCCTCCCCGGACTTAACCACCACCTTCCTTAGCCCCTCAGGCTCGTCTGCATTGCCTGGCCAGCCACATCTGCATCCCCAAGGCCTTCTGGAGTTCTCACTCTGTAATTTCCCCTCGGGAAACCTCACCACCCCACACTTGCATTCACATCTCTATGGTGTCAGTCCCAAATTTATACCCAGCCCAAATGTCCTCTCTGAGCTCCAGTTCAGCACTCTCGGCGCTGAATCCACTCATGCCCTTCTTGTTCCAAGTCTAGGTCCCAGGCCAGGCTCCCACTCACACAGGTGACTCCGCCAGCCATCCCGGTGCACAGCCAGAATCCCGGGAGTTACCGTGGACCCACCATGGAGCCCCGCTGCCTGCCTTCCCTCACCCTCTCCCCCGCCACCTTTGTGGTTTTGGCAGCATGGTGTCCATCCCAATCCCAGCTCCCGCTGGCTCTCGATGGACCACACTAAGAACTTAATGATGCTCTTCTCCGCATCCATTCTGGGCCCCATCTAATCCATTTCCCACACTGGAAAGTTTGGAGTATTGTTTTCAAAATCTGCAACTGATCACATCATCCTTCCCTTTAAAACTCTGAAAAACCTTTAAAACCAAAAGTCACTCAACGTGCTGTGGGGCCTGGCGTGTGGCTCTCTCTCCAGGAGCACTTGAGCTCTCCCTTGGTCTCAGCACTGTGGACACCCAGACGTCCCCCACTGCTCCTCTAATTCCACACCCCCTCTACTCATGCCAGAGCCCACTCATGTACTGCTTCTGGAGGAGACCTTCCCTAAGACACCACCTGTCCCCATCTGCCAGGTGTAAATCAGCTTCCTCTGCTATACGCTTTGAGAAATCTGTTCCTCGCCTTCAGAGCATGTATCTCAATTTGTAAAGCAAATTCAAACAGTATCTTTAACGTGCTTCTCCTTCACTAGATGGTATGCGAGTCTATTTTTGTTAATCATTAAGTGTCCCAGCACAATCCTTGAACCACAGTAGGCACCTGATACAGATCTGATGAGAAGATAAACAGGTAAATAAGTGAGCTCTTGGGCAAGGAGGCTACGTATACTTGCACACTTTAAAATTCCGTATGCGTTTTCTGAACAATCAGGTTCAGAAGTAGAGGGCTGGCAGTAAAATGAATTAAAGCTCCACTAGGCGCAACACGCAGGGTGAAACTGTCATGTAACACACACTGAGATGTGATCAACATACAGTAAACTGCTCATACTCAAAGTGTACAGTTGGAGCAGTTGCAACACGTGTACTTGTGAAACCATCACCAGAATCAAGGTAAGGAACAACCCTACCCCCAAAGCACTCCTTGTGCCCTCAGAGTGTCTCTACACAAGCACTGGTCTACTTTCTATCACTACAGATTATGATGGCGTTTTTGTAGAATTTTACATAAGAATTTTACATAATTTTACATACAGTGTGAACTTTTTTTCTAGCTTCTTCACTCAGCATAATTTTTACCCACGCTATAGCATATTCCCTTTTATTGCTGAGTAGTATTCTATGGAAATACAATACTTTGTTTATCCATATGCCAGTTGAAAATATCTGGGTTGTGTCTAGTTTGTGGCTATTTAAAAATAAAGCCCCATTTTCTTGGGTAAACACCTAGAAATGGAATTGCTAAATCATTTGGTTGATGTGCGTTTAATATTTCAAGAGACACCATTTTCTAAAGCAGCTGTACAATTTTCATTCACATCAGCAGTGGATGGGATTTCCGGTCCATCCACATCCTTGCCGACACGTGATAGGATCAGTCTTTTCAGTTTTAGCTGTTCCAATAGGTGTGTGTAGTGGTATCTCACTGTGGTTTTAATTTACATTTCCCTAGTGACTAACAATGTCGAGCATCTTTTCATGTGCCTGTCATGTGTATATCTTCGTTGGTGAAGTATCTGCTCAAAACGTTTGCCCATTTTTTAAATTGACTGTTTCCTTATCATTGAGTCTTGAGAGTTCCTTATACATTCTGGATATAAGTCTTACTTGGTAGAATCCACCAGTTAGGCCATCTGGCCTGGAATTTTCTTTATGAGAAGGTTTTAAACTACAAGTTTAAATTTTGTAATAGATACAGGGCTACTGAAGTTATCCGTTTCTTCTTGAATGAGCTTTGGTAGTCTGTGTCTTCCATGGAAATTGTACTTTTCATCTAAGATATAGAATGTATCGGCATAAAAACATTCATAATATCCCGTTATTACCCTTTAAACAAATGTAGAACCTATAGTGATTCTTCACATTGGTCATTTGTGTCTCCTCTCTATTTTTCCTGACCAGTTTAAGAGGCTCATCAACTTTATTGATTTTTCACAGAGAACCAGCTCTTGGTTTTGTTGGTTTTCTCTAGTAATTTTCTGTTTTCCACGTCACCCGTTCCCATTCTGTCCTTTATTGTTCTCTTTTGTCTATTAGTTGCTGTGGGTTTAATTTTGCCCTTATTTTTCTATCTTCCTAAGGTAGAAGCTCTATTACAGCCAACAAAAGACTTAAATCATTTGCAGGGTGAGTTCTCTCTCGCTCCCAGATTATTGTTTTAACAATTTATAATCAGGGTGCTTAAGGCTCACACCCAGCAAAATATAGTTACTGTTAGTTATCTGAAGAACCAGCCTTGGCTCGCTGACATGGCAGTTACTTGAATTCACTCTAAGTAAATGTGCTTGGTCAGAGGTCAGAGGAAGGAGAAACAAACTCTCCTCCGTTTCTCATCTGCTGATTAAGTCTGGGAGACACTCAGTTCCAGTCTCTCATCACTTAAAAGCAAGGCTTAAAAGTGTGGTACTTTCTGGAAGCTTAACCTTTGCCACAAGGCTGTCGAGAATTTAACACCATTCTATTTATGGAGCTTGTTTTCAAAAGAAACAAAAAAGCCTTAACAAATAAGAGAACTGCGACCAGAAAATTTCATGTTTCCGTGAGAAGAAATCTGTTACCAGCACCAATGTCATATGAGCATCGTTGAACAAGGCAATTTCTCCAGCACCACAGAAAGAGCGCCCTGAGCTTCCTCAAGAAATCGAGCCTGAAGACGATTCCGTGTGTTCCCACGCCTCTCACACGTCCTGAGAGCAAGCAATAGAGGCTATGGGCCAGGATGATCCCTCTGAAACTCCTAATTTTCTGTCAAAACCCCTTTAACTTTCTTTCGTAAAGTGAATGACAAAGTCATAACCTTTTGGCGTGCGTTCAGAAAGTAACAGGCTTTTTCAGAAAAACTGTATTCGTGACAAAAGACTTCTGAACAAATTTGCTTACTTCAGACGGAACTTAAAAGTCTCTTATGAACTTAAACCGTCTCAAGCATAGGAAATCGGTGGGAAAGTGTCTTCCTGGCAGAAGCATAGCAGTGAGACACTCAGAACTGAGGGAGAAAGGCCACCACAGGCCAGGGTGTTTACAAATAACCCAAACTAGACTGTTCTAAGGATTTTTGTTAGACTGCTAAAAAATCATGCTGCCAGAGCATGACTTCACTGCCAGAAGCTGCGACTTCAAAGCAAACCTGGAAATGAGGATTCCCATTTTAAACTAAAACTAGATATAAACTGGAAGAGGTTTCAAGTGCTACGCTTTTTTGGTGCTGAATTACATCCACCTTCTTTAAAGAAAAGATAGGAACTTTACCGGTCACCTTAAAAAAAGCTGCTCTAAGTGTAATAATAATTAAAGTTATGCACAAAACACCACTTCCATTCTCCAGACTTGTACCGTGTCTACTGCCACGTTGAGGCTGCAGGACAAGCAGCCACGAAACCTCCGTGGCAGCTGAAGTGAGCTTGTGTTTTTGTCCGTGGGGCTGCAGATCCACCGGGCAGTGCTGGGCTCGCCTGAGCTCGCTCACGCAGCAGTGAACTCTGATCCGGGTAGCAGCTCTGCCGACCTTGGCTAGGCTCTCCCACAGTTGGGGTTGGTGGGCTGCAGGTGGGTCCAGGAGGCCTCGGCAGGGGCAGTTGAGCTCTCTGCCCTGTGGTCTTGCATCCCTGAGCATGCGGGGCCCGGGCTGGTCCTCAGGGTGGAAGCAGGGTCTGAGAGAGCGTGGAAACACACAAGGCCTCTTCAGGCCTGGGCTAGGAAGTAGCACTTGTCACTTCTTTTTTTTTTTTAATTAATTTTTTTTTAATTGGGTTGTGCCGGGTCTTAGTTGTGGTAGGCGGGCTCCTTAGTTGCAGCTCCAGGGCTCCTTAGCTGCAGCATGCACGTGGGATCTAGTTCCCTGACCAGGGATCGAATCTGGGCCCCCTGCACTGGGAGCACGGAGTCTTATCCACTGTGCCACCAGGGAAGTCCCACACCTGTCATTTCTGCCATGTCCCATTGGCCAGAACAAGTCAAGGTCAGCTCAGATGCAAGAAGTGAGGAAACAGGCTTCACCTCTCAATGGGAAGAGCTGCAGTGTCATGCTACAAGGGCATGGCTACAGGGAGGATGGAGAATTGGGGCCGCCTCCATAAACTACCACAACCCTCCTCTAATGTGCTGTGTACCCTAGGAAGCTCACCTCCATAGAGGCTGACCTTTATGCACCACTGCCCCAGAGCCTTCCCCCAGCACTGTCCTGGAGACACCATGCACTTAGACTACAGTGTGAATGACTCTCCCTAAACTGTGCAGTGCACAACTTACACAGCCATATGGTGCTGCCCTCAGTGAACCCATCTGTACAACGATGAGTTTGGGCTGCATGACATCTTGAGTATTCCTTCCACTGAGAATTCACAAATGCTTTACACTTCAGACCCGACAGTTTCTCTTATGACTTGACTGAAAAGTCAGTACAGAACACATGTATGTGTGTGCATGTGTTTTCATGCACACAGTAGGTGATAAATACATCAGTTAGATTTAACTATTTTGAAAACCTGTGTTGGAAATGTGTAAACATCCCCACCCTATCTCCCTGCCTTTAGACTACAGCAGACACAGCACTATCCCACAGAAGCAAGGCTGAGAACTACCAGACTGGTTCATAAAACTTTAAAAATTCAGAGCTAAAGTTAGAAATATAAAAACATCAGGAAACAAATTCTCCTAACCTAACTTGGTAGAATTGAAGAAGCAGGGGAAAAGTCAGAAGTCGAACCCAGGATACACAGGGCCCAGGGATGGCCCCGGCGCCCTCCCTCTGCAGATACAGGGCGGGCTGGTGGGCCCTCACTGCCCATCTGTGACTCCTGGCCCTTCCCGTGTGTGAAACTCTATCTACACGAAACCTGAGCCAGCAGCTTGGCCCTCTGGCCCCGTGAGCCAGCAGCTGCATGTGCTCAGCAGAGGGCTCAGGAAGCCACATTCCGGGTTCCCACCACCCCAGACGGTGGTAGTCTGGGAGGGTGAGAAGGGAGGGGCCGCTAGCCCGCTAGGGTTGCAAGAATCTGCCCAGTTGTGAGAATAAGGAAATATTCCAGGATTTGAGTGGCCTTATGGTTCAGATCCTGGCTTAGAGTTTTCCTGGACATAGCAGGAGAAGTTTTCAGTGTTGATCCATAAAATAATAATAACTTCCATCTACGAGGACCTGCTCTGTGCCCAGCACTGCACAAAACCCCTCGCATCTACTTGTTTATCCTCATAATGACCCTACTGCCCCAATAGGCCATTCTCTCCGGACAGGAATCGTTAATCTTGTTTTTAGGAGGAGGCAATCGAGAGAAGTTAGGCAGGTTGCCCAAGGTCACGAAGCAAATGGATGACTCTGGAGCACATACTGGGACCACCCCATTTTACAGTGGCCCCTGGGGGGCGGCCAGTGGGTCTTAGGGACCGCTAAACCTCCCAGCCCCCCGTGCTGCCCGTGGCGGAGGTGAGCGCCCAGAGGGAGGGTGTGCCTTTTGCCACCTTCCACCAACAGTGACAGACTCATGGGCGACTCCGGCTCCCATGTGATTCCAGTCCAAAAGTATAGAGACAGCCCTACCAAAAACGTTTATTATACACACACACACACACACACACACACACACACACACACACAGAGTATTGTTTCAGATCTTGGTTTAGATAGATTCCCAGTAAATGCAGAGTAATCCCTGAAGCAGGAACCAGCCCTGACTTAGCGCAGGTGGGTGCCCAGCAGGTGCTCACTAAGGCAGCCCGAAAGGTCCCCAACCAGGGCAGCAGGCACACCTGGGGTGGAACCTTCCACCTTGAGCCAGCTGGGGACCCGGGCTCGGCAAACTGCTGGGCCTCAGTGTCCTCACCTGTGAAACGGGGAGACACGGGAGGACAGCAGGACAGCAGTTTAGCACGGTGCCTGCAACTCAGGGCGCCCACAGTTGTTTCTTTAAAAGAGACGTAACTAAAGGCAGGCAGTGCACAAAGAAATGAGGGAAGAAAGCCACGACGGGTGTCACTTCTATTAATAGAATGCGGTCCTGGGAGATCACAGACGCTGAGTCCTCCCACCCGAAAGCTCCCAGAGGCAGCTGCCCCTGATGAAAGGCCATCCTGCAGCCCTTCCCCCAGCGCCCTGCAAGCCCAAGTCACCCTGGGCGCGTGCATGTGGGTGTGTGGGGGTGTGTGTGTGCGTATGGAGGGGGGGTGCGGGGTTGTGTGCGTGCGCGCGGGGGTGTGTGTGTGTGTGCGTGTGGGTGTGCGCGCGGGTGTGTGTGTGTGCGTGCGTGCCAGCGTCCACACCATAGCACTTCCAGCATGGCTCTCGGGAGATCTCTGGAGGTAGTCCCGATTTAAATTGATTTTAGGTGGGGTTATTCTGAATGAGCCCGCAAATGCAGTTACATGGGGCCTAAAACCCAAACAAGAATCACCCTGGTGCAGGGTCAAGATGGTACTTGAAAGTCACATGCTTCAAAGGCAGATGTTTATCATGACAAAATGAGCTATTCTGAAACCTGAAGCATTTTCATTAGAAGCAACTTAATACAGCCAATAATTCAGTTTGCAAACTTTAAAGAAACCTCCTTAAAAACACAGGAGGTCACGTGTTCTATAACTTTTCCCCCTGCGGGCTTCACCCGAGCTGCTGAGCAGGTATTTATGGCAGCTACAGGGCAGGGTGCCGGCTTCCAAACCGGCTGGTCCTGAGTGAGGCCTCACACACCACACTGCCATTGCTGACCACACCCTTCTCAGGGCCGAAGGGCCTAGAAAAGGCAAAAACTGCTCTCAGCGGGCATCAGAACTGCTGTCCGATGGCCACTGGGCTTTCTCTTCCACCCCCCACCCCTCCCAGCCCCAGAATCCTAGGACGGAGCAGAAAGCAAGTCAGGAGTCAATCGGGAAAAAGCAGTTTCTCCTTCCCGTGCTGCATCAGAATTCACTGATTCTCTGTAAGCCTGCGGAAGATCAGCGAGGACTGCCAGGTCACAGTTTGGGGAAATACAAACCATATTCTAATCCACGTGTCAGAAAAATCAGCGGAGGCTGGGCAGCTCAGACACAGGTCCCCTCCAACGCCTTCGTCCCTCAGCTCCTGTTCCTCTCTGCCGAAATCCTGACATCCTGACTTTTGATTTCCTTCTGCCCCACGCTGCTCTTGGGTTCTTTTGGGGGGGTTTTGAATTTTTGAATTTTATTTATTTTTTATACAGCATGTTCTTCTTAGTTCTCTATTTTACACATATTAATGGATACATGTCAATCCCAATCTCCCAGTTCATCCCACCACCCCCACCCCCACCCCCCGACCACTTTCCCCCCTGGTGTCCATACGCTTGTCCTCTACATCTGTGCCTCTATTTCTACTGCTCTTGTTTTTATAGTTATATTTTCTCCTGGACTAAAACGCTTAAGAACTTGTTATTCAGTCTTTTTATCTCCAACAGCGCTTTGCACCCTGCAGACAGGTAAACACTTAATAAGTTGGTTTGGTTTCACCGTATCATCCAACCTGTTATGGGTTGGATTGTGACCCCTGAAATTCATATGTTCAAGCCCTAAGCCCCAAGGCTGTTGAACACGACCTTATTCGGAAACAAGGTCATTGCCGATGTAATCAGTTGAGGTCATACTGGGGGAGGGAGGCCCTAATCCAATGACTGGTGTCCTTATAAAACGGAAGTTTGGACACAGAAGACACCCCAGGAGACGCCGTGGGAAGACTGGACTTGAGCTGCCCCAAGCCAGGAACCTCGAGAGGCCTTGGGGAGGCCGGGACAGACCCTCCCCACCCCTGCAGAGGGGGAGGCCCTGCCCACCCCGCCATCCGGGACTTCTGCCCCCAGGGTGTGAGAGAATGAAGTTCTGTGTTTAAGTGCCTGGTCTGTGGTACTTTGTTACAGCAGCCCTAGGAAGCTAATACACAGCCAACAGCTTAAACCAGTCTGAACACACACGCACACCCAGGGCATCTAGCAGGGCCACAGGGCAGCACCTGATTTGTGCATTACACAAATACTGACAGATGGAGTGTCTCCTAGGCAGCACGTTATGGGTTATGGCGTGCTCTGTTATCCTGGGCAAAGAGAGAGAGAACCAGGTTCCCTGAGTGTTTCGTGGTGAACCAAGAAACTTCATCTGCTGCAGTTACAAGTAAAATTAAAGCGGCCTTGGGAATTCCCTGGCAGTCCAGTGGTTAGGACTTGGCTCTTTCACTGCCATGGACCCAGGTTCAATCCCTGGTCGGGGAACTTAGATCCCGCAAGCCACGTGGTGTGGCCAATAACTGACGGACTAAATAAATAAAGCAGCCTTCCACGACTTCCATTATTTGAATGTGTCTTCCTAATCTTATGGAAGTTTCAGAGGATGGAACATGACTGCCTCTCAGTTTCACCCCCTTTGACTAAGTAGTCCAGGGATGTTTAAAGTGTTAACTCACGAGCTCAGTGCTCACAAGCCTCCCTGAAGTCTCCAGCCTTCGTGCGTTTCTCATCACAGGAGGAATGACGGAAGCAAACAGTGTGGGCAGGTCAGCAAAACATCCTGGCCATTACTAGACAAAATCAAAGCAGCAGAGCCTCATAGAGGAAGATTCAGGAGACCTTGTAACGCCCATTTTTCTCTCCCCTACGGCAGAGAACATATCAGAACACAGCGCTGGCAATAACTAAATGTGTCTCTTTTCATAAGCCCCTCTTGTCCCTGGCTGACCTTCCACCTAAAGAAAAGCAGGCTGCATGAGGGGAGCCTCAAGAGAGCGCTTTTTAAGATGAACAGAACAATCTGAACTGAAATGACTTCCCCTTCGTTTTTCACCCTCTTCGCTGGCCCTAAAACAGAACCAACCAACAGAATGCATGAAACACACTACGACATGTTTTCTTAATAAAAGGCACATGGGAAACCCAAGCCACCTCAACACTTTCCTCCATTCTGCACTACGGCTATCCCCGGCCGAATGGTTCGTGTTACATTTTGTGAATTTGCAAAAGTTAAGCTGCAGGCTGCTTACATCTCGTTAATCAGTCTTCTGTGTGTTCACGTAGCAAACTGGGGTCAAGTTAAGAGCCTTTCAATTCCATGTGAATATTCGGTGAAGTTTCCAAATGTTCCTTTTTAAGGAAACACGTCCTCAGACTAACATTCCCACATTCGGTGAAAGCTGTTCAGCGTGTGTGCTATCTGGCAGACGTTATTCGGTGTGCATGCAAACATCGGAAAGTTCAACTAAATAACTCTTCTTGGGAAATGCAAAATGCTCGTGAAATTTCTAAAACCCAGGGTTTCTAGAGGTGGGGAATGGCTAACATTTTACTGCCCAAACCTACCTTCATACCACAGAGAATCGGTAGCTCTGTCTATAATTTGCTACTTTGACGTTGAACTTTCACTGTGACTGTGTCCCTCTAAACAAACCAGTTGGGGCCCAGGGGGAATAAAAGGGTAGCTACACTATAAGAAGTTTCAAATGACCACAGTTTTAGAACATGTTGGGTTGTTTCAGTTTGGCTTCTGCAAATTAAACATGTTATTCATTCCTCTCTTTGTTGTTTCCGAGATGAAAGGAATGCTACAGTTTTCTAAGAAAATCTTTCTACATTTAAAAGAAAGTGATTATTGAAGTCTGCCAGTCAATATGAATGCAGTTAATATGCCAAATAACATATGCATTGATAATGACATGTTTTTATCAAACAGCCTCTCAAGTTTCTTAAAGCTTCACGTTTAGAAATGGAAGTCTTTTACATAAGCCTATTTTGGTAAACTTAGCATGCATTTTCAATGCCTTTCAACATCTGTCTTTTATTACCAGAGGTCCTGATATCCAGATGACAGCGAAGTATTCTGAGTGCCTGGAAAGATAGAGCCTGCTCCTTATTCCTGTCTTAAATCATAATTTTATTGTGACATCAGGTTCATTTAGAAGCAACATTTTTATTTCCTGACCAGACAGGCAGCTATTCACTCTAAAATGCAGGTTCTGTTTTCATAAACATGTTCCTAAAACTAGTAGGTGTACACAATTCATATTAAATAAAATCTTTTCTGACCTTTTAAATGTAGTGCCAGAACATGAGCAACTTAAAAGTTTAAACAGTTTACTTTTTAAAGTCACCTAATTAACATTTTATTATTAGCAAATTGATACTGTGCGTTTCGGGCCAATACACCCCATTTAAAAAATTAAATAGTTTTTCCTAATTATGGTGCACTTTAATTTCTACATTTAACACCATTTGAGTAATTGTTGATCCTAAGATCATGTACTGGCAAAAAAACTGGGATAAAATTGTAGTGTCTTTGAGATACAGGGATCCACCGTTTTAAAAAGCGCTCTCTCTGCTCGCCCCTGCTTTGTCAGCTGAGCCAGAGGAAAGCAAACTTTAATCACTCAGAGTTGCGGTCAAGGTTCACCCTCCAGCGCCGAGGAAACCACAAGTCACGAAGAGGAGAAGCAGGGTCTGTAAGGACTAGGGATTCTGTTCAAAATCAGGTATGAACCTGAAACTGAAATCTAGGACTTGAAGCCACCAGCCTTGAAGTATGCCAGGGCTTTCCAACCCTGTGTCTGCCATCCTTTGGGCTTGGAGACATGAGCATTCTTTCATGGGGAGGGCAGTAAATCATTTCACAACCCAGCCCTCAGCTACTGATACATGAATCCTTTAAACATGCATAGCAATTGGTCAATTAAACAGAGGGCGAAACTCTCGTACGAAACCACCAACAAAAGCTGTTCAAACAAAGCCTGGGAGGACGCTTTGCACGGCGGTTTTCTGCTCAGGTCACGGAGAGGGGCGACTCCTCCTTCGGGCGGGGCAGAGCGGAGCTCCCCGTCCCTCCCGGCCTCCCCGGGGCCGTTCCCCTTGAACGCGGCCCGGACCCCTCCCCAGCCGGCCCCGCACACAATGGCGCCCCGAGCGGGATCCCGCCACCGGGTCCTCGCGCCAACAGCGCGACCCCGCGCGGGCGGCGTTCCCGGGTCCGCGCACAAAGGAGGCGCGTGGGCTCCTCCGCGCCCCGCGCTCTCCCGGCCCGCGCGGCCACCAGGTGCCGGCGCCAGCGACCCCGCGCCCGAGCGCCTCCGCGCATCCCGGGCCGCGGCGGGGGCAAGGTGGGGCGCGGGGCCTCCCGCCGCCCGCGGCGCCCGCCGCCGGGCCTCCCACCGCCCCGGGCCTGGCCGCCGCGGGGGCGCGGGCCGGGGGGCACTCACTTTCTCGATGGTCCCGGGCAGCAGGCGCTCCAGCAGCCTGCAGAGGACCACCCCATCCTTCAGAGACGCCTGCAGGAAGCCCTCCGGGTCCGAGATGGTTTTCTTGGGCGACTCCAGCACCCCCAAGGTAATGAGCCACGTAACGGTCTGCTCGGCGGAATTCATAGCGGCGGCGCGCCCGGCCTCCCCGCGCCGCTAGCCCGTCTCGGCGCCGTTCACCTCGGAGCGGCCGCGGCCCGGCCGGCTGCGCCCACCGCCCCCTCCTCCTGCTCGCCCATGGAGAGGCCGGCGACTGCGATTGGCTCGGGCGGCGCCGCGGTCCGGCCGGCTCGCGCTCCCTCGCGTGCGTCCTGGCCGACTGTCAAGTGCCTTTTCATTAGATGCACATGAACCTGCGGCGGCCGCCCGGCGCCGCCCCCGCCGCCGCCTCCCGGCTCCCAGCCGCTGCCGCCGATGACATCACCAAGAGGAGAAGAAAGACGCCGCGCTGGAGCGGCCCCGGGCCTCCCGGACCCCGACCCCCGGCCGCCCCGGCACCCGGCAGCCGCACACGCGCCCTCGCGCTCGGGCCCGCCGCTGTGCGCCCTCCGCGCCCCGGCCGGCTGTGCGCGCGCGTCCCCACCTGCGCAGCCGGGTGCCGGGCCCCCGCCCCAAGGACCCGATGACCTCCAGCAGGCGACAGCCCGCCGGCCAGGAGGGCTCTACGGGCCTCCCAACCCGCGGCCCGCGCGCGCCCTTAACGGATGGCGCCTGGCTGGGCCCAAGCGCAGCCCCCTGGCACGCGAGCGCCTGGCCAGGCTCTTCTCGTTGTCTTGTCCCTTCTGCTTCATTCTTCCCTCCTTGGAAGACTTGGAATCCTTTCCTTGTATTCTTAATTCATGAGTGTTTAAATTATTAAGTGCTTCCCAGAATGCTCTTTTTATTTTTGCCGGGTTTATTTCAAGAGGTAGGGGGTGAGGGGAGCTGCAAACGAGACGCTTGCTTCTCTCCGCTACCTTGCAAGCCAATAATTACAGAACACGGTGATAATTAAGTCTGTAACCAGATGGGTCTAATTCGGGGAGGAATTGATTTTCCTGATGCTGCTGCGATCCGTGGGGACGTGGACGCCCCGGAGAGCGGCGTGGCCAGTGTCACGTGTGCCCCCTGCCGGGAGGCCGGTCCGCGGCGCGTGTGACCTCCCCGGCCGGGGGCGCCGCGGGCCCACTCTCCAGGACCAGAAACCTTGGAGCGGCTCCACTTTAAACTGACGCTGATGTTTCAGACACTGTCAGAGGAAAAGGTCAAGAAAACAGCAGAGCCTGAACTGGGTGATGATGGGGAAGGAAGGACTGTGAGAACAGCCCAGTCCTAACAGGCCACTTGGCCAGATCACACGGTGGGCAAGAGATGCTCAGTTGGAGACCCGGCTGTGAACCCCCACGAGGGCCAGACCTAAAGAGCTCAGACATCCCACCGCCAGGCAAAGAAGAAGCTTCTTCAAACCAGGAATGACCCTGACACATGTACGTGCTAAGGAAGGGAGAGAGACTCTTCCTTAAAGAAGGACCGTGAAGGTGTACACGTGTGTCCATCTACCTACCCTGTACCTGAGTGCTTTTCCTGTTTGCTTGCTGTGACTGCCTGGCAATTTAAGACAGCATTTGCAGTCACCCACAGAAAGCTTACTAGGTGCCAGGCACATATATTAATCTCATTAGTGACAAAAGCTAGAAAACTTGAAGATTTGAAAAAACAGAAGCTTAACTCTCCCCTTCCGCTCCTTGCTTTTGCAATCATGAATTGCATTTATTTCCAGCTTCGAGTTAAGCGGTCAAGTTTTCTTTCCACATGAGAACACAAAGTGATTTGAAGAGCAGTATGAATTCTGGATTATAAGGGCCATGTATTCTGTGGTCACAGCTCCCACTTCGTGAGCTCCCAGCGTCTGCCCAGCGCTTGTTCCCTGCTTTGTGTGGCATAATCACGACGACAGCCTTAAGAAGTTTCTCTCATCGTCCCCATTTTACTGGTTGCACATCCCACAAGTGGTGAAGATGGACTCAAGCCTGGGCTCTGCAACTCCAGAACCAACCCGCCTCACCCATTGTCCAGACGGCTTCCCCATACACTTTCTGGGAAACAGGACGATGCAAAGCTCTGTCAAGTTTTGTGCCCAAGGACACTTTATCAACAGAAGGGTATTAACCCAAGAGTAGCTGTTCACTGAGATTCCTGTTTACTCTCATTCCTGCTGAATTGGACACGTGACTTAGAATACAGTCATTACAATTCCAGATACCATTAAATTAGGTCTGGCGCTTATAATCTTATAAACAAGAGTAAGATTCAACTTGACTCAAGGAAATGGTCCTGCAGAAAGGCAGCTCTAGGGAGTGGCCTTAGGTGGCCAGTGAACCTGGCAGCCAGTCATTGTCGGAAGGGGGACCCAGAGGCCACCTACTGTAACTGGTCTTGGAAGTCCCTGAACGTTGTAATGCTTTATAGCAACTAGTGGCATTCTTTTACCTTGGATGTACATTAATTTCAAAAAAGCTTATTTGGAAGGTATTCTAGAAAGTAACATTGTTCAAAGCTAGGCATTTTGGGGACTTCTCTGGGGGTCCAGTGGTTAAGACTTCACCTTCCAGTGCAGGGGGTGCGGGTTCGATCCCTGGTCGGGGAGCTAAGATCCCACATGCCCCGCAGCCAAAAGACCAAAACATAAAACAGAAGCCATATTGTAACAAATTCAATGAAAGACTTTAAGAATGGTCCACATCAAAAAAAAAAAAAAAATCTTAAAAAAAGCTAGATGTTTTTAAGGGTTTAATTGAGCTGAGTATCCAAGGTGAGCATTTGGTTAAGCTTCACATTTTTCCAAGCTCCTATTACAGAAGACACGTGCTGTGGAGGAGAACTCATTGTTCTAGTGGGCTGGCACCAGTTAAGGTTGTTGTCGGCGGAGGATTCTGGCCTTGCCTCTGGAGGCCCTTTGGCGCACCTAAAGATCATGGGAGGGCTCTCAAGTCAGGCATGTGTCCTTCAGTTCCCTCATTTCTCACGAGAGAACTTCAGCCTCATGCCCAGCCTGGCCGGTTGTTAATGTCTGATGGCCACACACAGGCCATTGTTAGGGGTTCACCCACAAATAGCCCCAAACCGAGAACTACCCAAAGCTCAGCTGAACTGTGCTAACTCAGTTGGAAGACGGTGTTACAAAAATGTTAAAATCTACCCCAGCCTGAAGCCAGACGGACAGATGGCTGTTTACCTGGCCATCACACCCTGTAGAGTCGCTTTTATTGAATTGGACCATCACCTAGATTGAAAAATGCAGCGAGAAGCAGTTCTATGAAGCTCACTGTATCTAATGTAAGTATTACTGAAGGTGCTCATTTTATCAAGCAGTGTACTATTTATTTGGCATATATGGTCAAATGCTAAAAATTAAAGATGCAAGGCAGGAAAAAATATTTTCTGAACATATATAGCTGAGAAGTTACTCAGGACAGGAAGACATTTACAGATATAGTAATCATGACACGTAATGTCAACAAGACGCGTATCCTGGTTTGGGTCCTGGAGCAGATCCTGTGCCACCTTGGGTGAACATGGTTCACCTGGGGAGTGATCCCGGGGAGGACAAGTGAGGAAAAGGAGAAAGTCACCCAAAGGTGTGCAGTGAGCGGTGGTTCTCAGCTCCCCCGGGAGCCTTGAGAAGCAAAGTGGCTGCTGTATCAGTCAGGGTTCTCCAGAGAAACAGAACCAGTAGGATATGTATAAAGACATTTATTACAAGGAATCGGCTCTCGTGATTACAGAAGCTGGCAAGTCGAATCTGCAGGTGGACCTGCAGGCTAGAGACGTGCGGGAAGCTGACGTTCCAGCTTGAAGACATCTGTTGGAGAACCTTCCCTTACCTGGAGGAGGACTGGTATTTTTGTTCTATTCAGGCCTTCAGCTGATTGGGTGAGGCCCACCCATATTGGGGATGGCAATCTGCTTTACTCAGTCTACCAATTCAAATGTTAATCCCACCCAGCTGTGGTGCCAGGGGTGTGTTAACAAGCTGGCTACTGCTGGCGGCATGTGGGTCCCTCTGGGGCCCTGTATTAGATTCCTGCCGTGACCATAACAAAGCACCACAAACCTGGGGGCTCAAAACAACAGAAATGGATTTCTCTCACAGTCTGGAGGCTGGAAGTCTGAGATCAAGGTGCGGGCAGGGTGGGTTCCTTCTGAGGCCATGAGGGAGGACCTGCTCCAGGCCTCTCCCAGCTCCTGGCGGTGGCTGGCCATCCCTGACCTCCCTTCTTGGCTTGTAGATGAGTCCCTCCAATCTCTGCCTCTGTCTTTACATGGCATTCTCTCTTCTTCTGTGTCAGTGTCCAAATTTCCCTCATTTTATAAGGCTACCAGTCACCAGATTAGGGCCCATTCTCATCTTAACTTGATTACATCTGCAATGATCCTATTTCCAAATAAGATCACATCCAGAGGTACTGGGAGTTAGGACTTGATCATATCTTTTGGGAGAGAAAATTCAACCCACAATAGTACCCTTTGAGAAGCCAGGACCATGCCTGCCCCAGACATATCCCACCAGAGGAAGGGGAGGCCGAGCTTCCTATCACATGACATCGAAGTAAGTATGAAATCTCAGAATCTCTCTTTACATGATGCTCAGATCCGTGGGAGATTCTGGTGGTGTCATCCTAATCCGTCCATGGCGAATCTCTCCCTCACTGTCATTCATTTCAGTAGCTGTCAATAATTCCCTCCCAGATTCCATATTTCACTCGGAATTGCCATGGCTTGACATCCCTCCGATGCTTATCAGCTGGAATTCTGTAAAGAGGCCCTGTTATTATACAGATAGTTCCTCCAGGACAGAGAAGATAAACACTTATTTTCTGCGTTTACCAGTTTTCAGTGTCATGGGTTGGTGCTGTAGCATCCTGCCAAGGAGACCGATGATTATTTTAAGTTTCATTATAAATTATGGATCTTGAAAAACATACTTGATGCATTTCAGCTTATTTCCCTCTTCCTAGTTTCTCTTTTTTGTACTTGTTGGGAGATGCTTCTCCGTGAGTCTCTCACATTTCCGAATATCTGAGCAGAAGTAGTGATAGCTTTTGTTCTGTCTTTTCAAGAGTGTTTTAGACCAAGCACCAAGCCCTTTGAAGACAGAGATATGGTCCCCTCCTGGGCAGAGGACAAATCTGCTTGCTGACCAGTAGATTAAAAGTAAGGTCTCCTCTGGGACGAAGTTCAGGCAGGTTCATTTACAGTCCCTATAAGATCGGGGTTTGCTAAGCTGGGGCTCCTCAGCTGTGACACAAGCCCACGTGTGTGTGTGGCACCCACCTGAGCCCAGACTGCATTGCCTTGGACCTGGGAGCAGGGGGCCCTGGTGAGAACCTGAGGCCTATGCTGTCTGCCCTGCCAAGTCACGTATCCTTTGTCTCTGACCTGGGAGTCTTGCGTCTTCTGCCAGCGCCACGAAACTCTGGCTTAACTGTGTTAGCTTTTGAGTAGGTTAAAAATCCCAGATCCATTATAGTTCTTTATGGTGCTTTTACTCATTTCCCAAGATTAGTTATCAATTACCCTTTTTTTTTTTTTTTCTGAATATGGCTTTCACTGTGTCCCATGAGTTTTATTAGAAAGTACTTTCTCTTTCATTGCTCCCAAGAGGATTTGCAATTTCCCTTTTGAGTTCCCCTTTGAGCAAATCTTTTCTAGGAATATGGTTCTTAATTACCAAGAAATTGAGAGTTTGTTGGCCATTGACTGTGATTAGTCAACTGAGCCTATGATTCTCTGCTTTTCAAAATTTGCTAAGATTTTAAATGTCCCATGAACTTAAAAGGATGCATATGCTCTGTTCAAGAGATTATATACTTATATGTATTATGTAAGGTTTTTGTGCTTTTTTCAAAAGAACTTTTTATTCCAAAATAATTTTAGACCCACAATAGGTTGCAAAAATAGTACAGAAGGCTCCCAGGTAGCTTCACCCAGCTTCCTTCAAAGATAACATCTCACACAACCAGAGAACAGTTCAAAGCAAGGGAGTTGACATTGGTATAAGACTATCAGCTAACCTACAGACATTATTGGATTTCACCAGGTTTTATATGTATTTTTTGTAGGTACTTTTATCAACTCCACCACGTGTGTAGGTGGTGTCATCACCACCACAAGCGGGCTGCAGAACTGATCCATCACCGCAGCAAAAGTCCCTGATGCTGTCCCTTTGGAGTCACACCCTCCCCCACTGAACTTTTGAGTCCTGTTCCCCCTTTCCTGTGAGATACATCTAATTGTCAAAGACATAAATGTTAAGATCAATTTTTCCCTAAATCTCAAATCACACATTTGAGATGTTCAAAGCACAGGTTAATTGAAAACTTTTATCTTTTTTTTAACAAATTATGCCTTAAACCAATTCATAATGTTCACCTTTCTCTTGATTATTTCTTTTATCTTAGTTTCTCTGGATCTGATAATATTTTTCCACTCCTGTTTTCTTTTGAAAAAAAAATTTTTTTTTTTTTTTTTCGGTACGCGAGCCTCTCACCGTCGTGGCCTCTCCCGTTGTGGAGCACAGGCTCCGGACGCGCAGGCTCCGAACGCGCAGGCTCAGCGGCCATGGCTCACGGGACCAGCCGCTCCGCGGCATGTGGGATCTTCCCGGACCGGGGAACGAACCCGCGTCCCCTGCATCGGCAGGCGGACTCTCAACCACTGCGCCACCAGGGAAGCCCCCTGTTTTCTTTTTACTTGTGCTAACCTGCTGACTCTTTACCTATACACTCGTTTTCAACCTTTCTCTAGCACTTGAAGTTAGATTGTGTAAAGAGCATAAACGGGTTTATTTTTCGTGCCTCCTTGACAGTATCTGGTTTTTTTAAAAAAGAAAATAAGTCCATTCATGTTTAGTGCACTGACTGATAGACTTTATTTTGTCCCTGTTATTTTAAATAAATTATTTTTTACTTTACATTGCTGTTTTCTATTGGTATTTTCCTCTTCTATGTGTTTACCGGTGTGTTCAAATGGCTCTTCATTCCATTTTTTGTCCATTACGTTCAAATTAAAAACTGCATCATAGTTTTCCATTTAACAGATGGTTATCTTTCCTATCTTGGCTTATAGTCAGACTCGTATACCCTTACTTTTTATGGGGAGATGCCATGACACACTATTTCCCCACCAACACGCTCTGTTTTCCACCTGCTCACCACCCGCCCCATAAGATGAGACCTGGGAGATTTCCCTGGTTGTCCAGCAGTTAAGACTCTGCGCTCCCAGTGCAGGGGGCCCAGTTCGATCCCTGGTTGGGGAACTAGATCCCGAATGCCACAACTAAGGATCCTGCATACTGCAGTGAAGATTCCACATGCCACAACTAAGACCTAGCACAGCCAGATAAATAAATTTTTTTTTTTTTAAAAGATGAGACTCGGAGAATGCTTGTGCCACCTCCCCTTCATCTGCCTCAACCCCGCGCTTTCAGAGAGACCACTGGAGGGCTTTGTCTGCTCCCCTTCCTTTACCCCAAATGCCCATATTTTGCAATCCGTTTAGCTATCTATTGTAGGTTATACCTTCTTTTCCAGGAGTCTTTATTGAGCACTTGTATTACACACACGGGCGTGTGTGCGTGCGTGTCTACATGTCACTGCTCATCACCACTTTTTTTCCTCTCCCATCATGCATCCTAAGGTTTGTGTGCTGTTGGTATCATGTCTCAGGTATCCACCTCTAATGGGGCACAGGTGATAGACTATTTTATTTCACCCATGTGTGTAAAAATATCTTTATCCCCCAACAGTGAAGGGTATCTTGGCTGGGTAGAGAATGACTAGGATGAGTCCTCTTTTCATCCCAGTATCTGGATGGAATACGAGGGTGGAAGTAATCCATCCAGGTGCTCTTCCATTGCCTCGCAGCTTCTAGTGTTGCAGAGAGGGAGTCTGCTGGTCTGATCCTTTTATTCTCTGTAGGTAAATTTCTTTTGGTCTAGAAACTTGTAGGATTTTCCTCTTATTATTAGAGATTCGGATTTTCATCAGGAGATGATCAAGGTATGTGTGTGTGTGTGTGTGTGTGTGTGTGTGTACTCCCCGTTTGTGTGTGTGTGTGTGTACTCCCCGTGTGTGTGTGTGTACTCCCCGTGTGTGTGTGTGTGTGTGTGTGTGTACTCCCCGTGTGTGTGTGTGTGTGTGTGTACTCCCCGTGTGTGTGTGTGTGTGTGTGTGTACTCTCCGTGTGTGTGTGTGTGTGTGTACACACACATGTATTTATCCTCATTCTTGCCTGGACCTTGATGGCCTTTTCAAACTCCTGACTCCCATCTTTGCAGCTTAGGGAAATCTTCTTAAATTACTTATATTTAATACCTTTCCTTCATCTCCTCTTTTTTTTTTTTAAACATCCTGCAGCCTCTCTTATTTTCCTGTTAACCCTTCTTTACGTATTTTCAATGTTGCTCTTTTCCCCTCGTGATTTCTATTCTATATTGTTCCTCTGTGCTTTGAGGTATGTCTTCCATTTTATATTCTAGTCCAACAATGTGGGTGTTCTCCTCCAATTCAGCAATGAACTTTTTCTTTTAGATTCAGGAAGTCATTTTTGTGTTGTACTTGAAACTCCTTAAGCCTGTTTTTGTCTCATGTTTATAATTTTAGGAAAGAAAGTATATTTTGAGAGGAAACATACTCCCCTTCACAATAAGGGGATCTATGGTGGCTAAAATGATTGTTCCATGATTTTGTGGCCCAAGCAGAGAGCTAAAGGGAGATTCAGGAGGTTCCTGGGGATTGGCAGCCCTCTCTTCTCATTTCACAGCCACTCTCAGTATTTCCGCCCTCTTCAAATGCTTCACTCCGATTCTGCATTCCCTTCTTTCTGGAACGTGTGTGTCATACTAACTCAGATTTGCAGTCTGTTTGTCACACTGGGCTCTTGCCCATCCTCTGGACGGTGTTCTGCTAACCCCTCCCCCTTTGCCATCTCCTCTCTCTCCTCCACTGGTCCCTTCCTGTCCTCTGCTAACACATCCTTGGTTCTCCCCACCCTCTCACCCCTCAACCCCACTGCACTCCCAGCCTTTAGGGATACCTCCAGCACCCCGTCCTCCCCTCACCTCACTGTCCTGTGATCTCCTTCCCTGCACCAATCCCTCACCCCCCGCCCCTGTCACCCTGCACTGAGTGAGTCTCTGTCACTGGTTCATGGAAACAAAGTACAGTTTATGTTGGGCACAGAGTTAACTCTCTGGCTGGTATCAGAACCTCACCGGGGCTGAAAGGCTTCCACAACTTTCTTATCTCCAGGAGGAGAATGAATCCGAGGTTCTCAGGCAGGCTTTTCACACTGGCTCTGTAAGGTCTTGGGGTTAAGAAGCCCTTTGAGACCTGATGGAAACTAAGAAACCCTCCTTGGAGGCAGGGAATGTCAGAGGGCTGTGGGATTCCCTGGAGTGTGTCCACAGGCCTCAGTTCAAGACCATGCTGGCTCGAGAGCAAATGTGAGCAGAAGACACACATGCCTAACACCTTCTGTGTCTGAGCAAACCTACTTAAACAAAAGCAACAGGCATTAAGATTAAACTATTCCAATCATTTTTGTTTGTGTAAATTGTAATGAGGTTGTAATAGACAAGGATTTTAGAAAACAGAATGTTTTACAAATCTGTTTCTTCCCTCACGTGAAGTTACTTTGGGGATACCAGTGAGTATCGTTCTCAGTGCCCCCGCCTGGATATTATATAAAAATATAAAATATATACAAAACACCAGAGACAGGAGTAGGTCTGGGTGCCAGGGCTCTGTGAATCTGCTGTAAGCCTGAAATAAACAGTGACCCTAAAAGTAGGCAGTGCTTTGATTTTTATTTTAAAATACCTATTGATTTTTTTTACCTATATTTCCCGCAAAACCTAAAAATATTTTTCTGTTGGAGAAGTACTTTTTGAAAAAGAACAGAAGCAGATGCCAACAAATAAATATTTGGTGGCGTAATTAGCTGCTGTCATATTTTATACGAGGGCAACAAAATCCATCTTACATGAACATGCTTTGCTTTATAAATTGTTTCATCATTTGGATGTAAAATCTACTTCCAAAAGGAACCGTTTTTAAATTTGCCCCATTTTCTGTCCTTTTGACTTATTGCAGAAAAAAGCACCTCAAATGAATCATGGGTTTGATTAATTGGAACCCAATTTTTAGAAGCCACAAATTATTGAAGATTGAAAATAGAGAAGTCCCTTAGGGAACAAGGCCTTGCGTGCTTATCCAGTTACTAAATTTCATTAAGATGCTGGCTGGGCAGTGAGCAAATTAGCCTGGTGTGGAAAAGCCTCAGCCCCCACAGAACAATTTCTGATGGAGAAGGTCCTCTTAGCTCAAGGAAACCGAGCAGAGAGGAAGGTGATGAAGTAAAATGTGGATTTACAGCAGAGTTGAGAAAATACGGCTGGAATTACGAGTCCAGTAGAACAGGAATCAACCACAAGGATCAAGAATGGTGGCGGGGGCTTCCCTGGTGGCGCAGTGGTTGAGAGTCCACCTGCCGAAGCAGGGGACATGGGTTCGCGCCCCGGTCTGGGAAGATCCCACATGCCGCGGAGCGGCTGGGCCCGTGAGCCATGGTCGCTGAGCCTGCGCGTCCAGAGCCTGTGCTCCGCAACGGGAGAGGCCACAGCAGTGAGGGGCCCGCGTACCGCAAAAA